>CM019917.1:14954697-15081101 GCA_009764595.1 Geothlypis trichas
TCCCCCAGTGCCCTGCATGGGGCAAGGCTCACGTTTCCAACTGTTCCTGGCTGGAGGGGGCATGGACAGACAGCCCCTCCCTGGGCCTGGAGTGCATCCCGGTGCCCTCGAGGGCCATCCCTGCCCCTCGTGCAGGCTGTGCCCAGGCAGGCTGTGCCATGGGCAGTGCCAGCCCCACGGGGAGCCCCAGCACTGCCCTCCTCATGTGCTGCCAGGGGTGCCTGAGCTGCCTCATGGTGCAGATGTTCTCCTGAAATTCTCTTCCCATGAGTTACTTCCTACCTGCTGTTCCAAAAGTGGCTGGATTTTAGCAGTGCTTTGTTCTTGGCCCTCATGAGGCCTTCAGCTGACGTGCAGGATGAGCACATGGATGTACAAGGTGTCCCTGGCGGCAGTGACCTGGTGTCCCCTGCCAGCAGTGACCTGGTGTCCCCTGCCAGCAGCACGGTGACATTCCCACTGTGGCCATGCTGCAGGATGCTCCGTGGCCTTTGCTTGGTCCTGCTGCTGAGCCCGTGGTCTTTGACACTTCCCAGGGAGCCTTTCACAGGTGACACTTGCTGAACACTTGTTTTCAGCATGGCTGGGTTCTGAGGAGATGTCCCTGGTGAGCTGGAAAGGAGGGATGGCCTGTTGGGGAATCTGAGCTGCAGCATCTGGTAGGAAAGGGACAGGGCCTTGCTGATGGCTTGCAGGGATTTCTTTCCCTGCTCGTGCTCTTGGCAGTCTGACAAATTTTTAGTGCACATGGATGACGTTGAGAGTGAAGCTACCCAGAACCCAGGGCCTTGCTTCCAATGAAATCTCACCCTTGGGAGTTGCCAGAGCCAGCTGAAAACAAGGGGGCAGCCATCTGTGTTCCCCTGCTTCCAGAGAGACCCTGGTGGTGTTCTCGTGTCTGCTGGGAGCTCCACTCCCACTCTGCCACCAGCAGAGCCCCAGGTATTGCAGGTGTGTCAGGGAGCCACCACCCAGAGCAGAGCACTGTCCCCAGAGAGAACACTGGCTCGGTCCCCAGTGTGGCATGAGCCCCTTATTTCCAGCCCCTCTCCCCATCAATGAGTGGCTGGGCTCTGTACAGAGCCTCAACTCTGGCCTTGATAAGAACAATAGTAATAATAATAATAATAATAATAATAATAGTAATAGTAATGACAGTGATGATGATGATGATGCTGTAGCCAGCCCCGTGCCAGCCTGAGCAGCTGTGCCAGTCGTGCCAGCAGCACTCAGGGCCGGGTGTCTGATGCGTTTAACTCTTCTTGCTCCAATTGCAATGCAGGGCTCGGAGCACTGGGTATTTATAGAGAGAGAAGCCCCTAGGCTGGAAGCTGTAGCTCTGAGGAAAACTCTGAGAGCCAAGACAGAAGAAGCACGTGCAGGGACCTCGGAGGGGAGCACGAGTGGGAGCCTGACCAAAGTGGTGGTGACGGTAGGGAAAGCCAAGGACGTGGCAGGCCAGGAAGAGCCGGCAGCTGCAGCCTTGGAAACAAGGAAGAGAGCCAAAATGATTGCTAGTCCCGAGGATTTTGAGTCTGTGTGGGAGGATGAGCTCTATGAGAAGGAAAGCAGAGGTGAGTCCAGCCCAGGGGAGGCACATCCACCCACCGAGAGTGCAGAGGGGGAGCCCCAAGAGCCAGGCAGAGGTGCAGCCACCAGGGAGCCGGGGCTGCCCAAGCCCTGTCAGCAGCCTGAAGAGAGGCAAAGGACCAAGATTTTGGAGCCAGAGCCTCCCCAGGGAGAAGGTGAGGTGCTCTCCAAGGACCGTGCTTCTGCAGCCTTCAGGAAGCAGGAGGTCAGAGTGGCAGCCACGGCCCCAGAGCTCCTGAAAATTAAAGTGAAGGCTGGCGACGACAGCTCAGAGACTTCTGCAACCCAGAGGATCATCTACTTAGGAGATCCAGAGGGGGAGGAGAAGGACAGTAAAGCACACCTGGTCTTGGACACTGGTGGGTGGCTTGGCTTGGAGGAGAGACCAGAAGCCCCAGTGAATACATATGGGGAGGGATCCCAGCATGTTGCACCTGTGGCAGAAGGGTTCCAAGCCCTCACCTCAGCAAGTCACCAGCACAGGACAGTGTCTGAAAAACCCACTGGAGCACCAGAGCTACCTGGGATGAGCTGTGCTGGGACCAGCCTGGAGGGACATCCCCTCTCAGGGTGGGAAGAGCTGTCCCTGCAGCCAGAGAAAGCACCTGGTGCTGGGGTGCCTGGAGGAGCACCCATGGCAGGTGAAGCCCTGCTGTGTTCCCAGGACGTGGGACCAGAGGAGATGGAGCTGCAGAGCTCGGTGGGAGGCTTAAAGCCATGTGGCCTGACAGGGGATGGCTCCAGGGCTGAGGAGCACAGAGGGAGCCCAGAACAGTCCCCAGACATCTGCCCAGCACTGGAGGGACTCTCAGGAAGGGTTGGAGCAGACAGTGACAGGGAGGAAAGTACCAGAGTGGTTCTTCAGATGGAAGAGATAGAGCCCATGTCACCTCCATCATCAGCTGGGTCTTGGCAGGGCCACACTCACACCACGGGGCTGGAAGGGGACAAACCCAGTGCTCCTGTCCCTCCCCCCCTTCCCCAGAAACCCAGCCCAGTCTCTGTGGAGCCATCTCCAGGTATGGAGCCTCAGGGCACAGACCTGTCCCTGGGAACCGGCCCTGCCAGAGAGGTGGCCATGCCTGAGCGTGGGAGCCCCTCCATGGAGGTGGCACTACCCATGGGCATTAATCCTGAAGCTGAAGAGCAATCCCAAAATGTGGGATTTGCCTCCTGGAAACCCCATGAGGTGAAAAGTCCTGTTCCAGGAGAACCACCCCAAAACACAGACACTGCAGCAGAGTCGATCCAGGTCAGAGACTTGGCCACCAGGGAGGTGGCCCAGGACATGGACACAGCACAGAGCAATGTGCCTGCCACTGAAGAGCCAGTGCAGGAAGAGAAGCCCACGAGAAAAGAGCTCTTCCAGGGCTCAGGGTCAGGGAAACCAACCAGAGATGAAGGCTCTGGGAAGGAAGAATTGTCCCATAGCAAAAGCCTTGGCATGGCTGAGGTGCCCCGCAAGGGAGAAGAAGCAGGACACCAGACTGAGACAATCCTGAGGGACTTGCCCCTCCACTCTGCAGGATCCCAAAGCACAAGAGCCACAGCGGGACTCGGAGTTCAGTGTTGGACAAGATCTGCAGGGTGGGAGCTGGACAGTCCCAGAAAGCACCAGGGACAGTGACCTGGCTGCGGGGCAGCCGCCACAGGATGACTCTGCCCCTGGAGCAGCTGCTGATGTCCCACCCTCCCAGTCCCCTGCAGCAGGATTGTGCCAAGGAAGCGAGGCATCCCAGCTCTCTGCCCTGGTGAATGAAGGCAGGACAGGGCAGTCAGGTGGTGAGACACATCCAGCAGAGCCTGGGCCTTCGGTGTGCATGGCTGGGCTGGCAGGAGCTGTGGCTCAGGAGCACGGGGATGCTGCCATGGCCCCAGGAAGCCAGGAGGACAGCAGGAGCTACAGGGAAACTTCCGTGGCCTCCAAGATCAAGATGTTTGAGCAAGGCGAAGCGGAGCGAAGGGTGGCCCAGGAGGGGCAGGAGCACGTGCCTGAAGCTGAGACATTGGTGACAGCCACGGGGAAGGTAAACTTGGATCAGGATCTGCCTTTGAGCACCGGCCTCGCCTCACCCTCTGCAGTGGGACCTGTGTCCAGCGTGGGCTCCTTGGCCGTCGGGCAAGGGGCCGGTTCAGGAGGCACCTCCCAGCCTCAGTCCCTGAAGGAAGGAGTCTCTGCTGAGCTCGAGCACGAAGAAGACAGTGCCGACCTGGCCTCGCCCGACTCCGGCTGTGAGCTCACCCTGGCCGAGGCCGTGGTAACTGCACCGGGCCGTCCGGACGGGCCATTTGTGCGCATGTTCTGTGGCTCTGCCCGTGTCCAGTGGCTCCTCACACATCCATTGACTGGCAGCAGGCGCTTTGCATCCCTGTCCTCTCTGTCTGTGTGTGTGGTCAGGCTTCACTGGCTGTATGCGCAGCCGCTGCCCAGTCGGTTCATCAGCTTTTGTTTTGCGCCCCCCCAACATTTTGGCTCCCTGGAGAATGCTGAACCCAGGAGGGGCACCCGAGCTCCGTGGCCGGGAGCAGGAGAGGGCGCCGGGGGGTGGCTGGAGGAGCTGGGACTGTCACGGACACGCGGCCCACGCTTCCAGCTTCGCCCCTGCATTTCCTACGTTGGTTGATTACCCCTTCTTGCTTAGCTGCCACCCTGCCCTGCCTTCAGCAAGCTGGTGGCCGGCTGATGGAGCAGCTTCCCTGGCTCTCGTGAGCGCTAGAGCAGCTCCTGCAGAGTTCATTTCCTTCCGACTAACCCTTTTCTCTAATCCAGAGCAAATCTCAGCAACCAAGTGGGGAAGAGAAGGATTTATGTGACCCATCAGTAAAATCCAGCCTGAAAGAAGAGAATGTAAAGGCTGCTGTTCCAGTGGTCTCGCAGGTCTCAGTGCTGTTTTGCTAAGTGCTTCTCCCGGCAGTGTGAGCGCTCGCCCCGCGGCCAGGGCTGTGCTGCCCCTCCGCTCCCCTTGCAGGGCTCTCTGTATGTATTGGTCAGACACACCCCCCACACATGTCTGCAGCGTGTTCCCCGGTGCTGCTGGACACCCTGTGTTTCATCCATACCTCTCAACCTCCCCCAGTGCCGAGGGAGGGGTGTGCCGGCACGGCCCGGCCCGTGAGGGATGGCCCAGGCTGTAACGCCTGGAGCAGAGGCCAGGATGTGGGGTTCCCTCTGGCATCGGTGAGCTTTGAGCTGTTCCTAAGGGACAACCAGGTGTTGATTTCCCATGGCTTCATGGCAAAGTGTGGCAATGGGACACGTCCCCTCCGATGGCAGAGTTGAGAGGTATGTCTGTGTCTGGAAAAGAGTGGATGGAGGGAGGTCATCCCTTGGCTCTGGCTGTGCTGTCAATTACACTGACCAGGTCACCCTGAGACTCACCTGAGGCCTCTGGAGGGGCAGGTGGTGTCAGTGGGGCAGACTCACCCCGGGGCAGCTGTTGGGCTGGACCTCCCCCCAGGGTGATGCTTCACAGGTTCCTCCTCAGTGGAATTGGCACCTTCCTTTGCTTCTCCCTCACTGTGCCTGGCTTATGGGCCCTTTCCTTTCAAACTCTTCTCTCTTTCTTCCCCTTGTTTGTTTTTTTGAGTCACTGACATCCGATAGCCCTTCATCTGAGCTCTTTCTGAATGTCTCCTGTCAGACCCATTGTTTTGCATCCATCTGCTTCCACCGGTGCACTGAAGTGCCTCCAAGCTGGCCGAGCTTTTTTTTTGTCTGACCGAGCCTTTTTGAGATGATTCGTTGCCAACAAGCTTTTGGCACAATCCAATGGAGTCGCCTTCTCTCCCCCGGCAAAGCCACTGCTGTCAGAAAGGTTTCGGTCTCCATGCTTGAGTTGTGTTTGACTCTACTCTGTGATGTTTGCTGCAGCCTTCCTCCTCCTCCTCCTCCTCCTCCTCCTCCTCCTCCTCGTGCTGCTGCCGTGTCCGCGCCGGCGCTGCCCCGCGGTGCTCACGGCCCCGTCTCTCCACGATTGTGTCTCCTTCAGAGAGCGGGGGCGAGGGAGGGCCCCGAGGAGAGGGTGAAACCGCCCCGGCACAGGGCCCCCGAGAGCGACACCGGCGACGAGGAGCCCGACCAGGAGAAGGACTCGGTCTTCCTGAAGGACAACCACCTGGCCATCGAGCGCAAGTGCTCCAGCATCACCGTCAGCTCAACCTCCAGCCTGGAGGCGGAGGTGGACTTCACCGTCATCGGGGACTTCCACGGCACAGCCTTTGAGGACATCTCGCGCAGCCTGCCCGAGCTGGACAAGGACAAGAGCGAAACAGAAGATGAAGGCGTGGTTTCCTTGCAGCACACTGACAAAGTAGTTCCCGGACTGGAAGAGGATGTCAAAGGCAGGGATAAGGTCTCCCAGCCCAGCCCAGATGTCTCCCAGCCAGAGGTACACAGGGACACCATTCACTGAGACCGGCCCGGTGCCATCGTGCCTCCGCGTCCCTCGTGCCCGCGTTGCCTGGCGGGTTGTGCTCCCGGCTGGTTTTGGGGAGCATGCTGGCTGCGCCCCCGTTCTGCCCGCTGCACGCTGTGTCTGTGTTGCATGGCTCTGTCGCGTGCTTGGTGCATCTGCTAACCAGGAAAAGTCACTGTCACCTGTGTCCCTGCGTGTGGCTGCCCCAGCACAGCCCACAGCAGCATGTGCACCGCAGGGAGGGCACGTGGCACTAACCGTGGGAGCTGTCCTCGTGTCCTGCATGAATTCAGTGACCAGTCTGTGTAGTGCAGAGCCATGTGCTGCCCACTAACCTCTCTGGTCATGCTGGGGATGGGAGGGATTGGCCTCGTGGAGCTGCCCTGGAGCTCATGGACGGTCACTCTGTGCTGGGAGGGGTCATAGCAGGGCTAACAAAATTGCATGTGCATGTGTGTGGGGCTGAGTGCACTCATGGGGACGGAACAGCAGAACCAGCCCCAGCTCCGTGTGGCCTTGTCTCTGTGCTGGGCCAGGGCCATCTCTGGCCCACCCACCTAGGGCAGCCTCCTGCCCTGCAGGTAAGTCCCCAGTGCTGGCCAGAGCTGCTGAGGTTAGTCCACACCTAAAGCCAGGAAGGAGCTGCAGAATTAGAGGGAGCTGTCTCTGAGCCAGCCTGGAAACCCTGGTGTGTGGCTGTGGCTGTGGGGGATCCACTCCAGAGCTGTTGGCTCGGGAATACTGAGCACTGGTAAAGCATCCCCCATGCAGGAGCCCTGGGCAGCTCCAGTTTCCTGCAGCAGGGCAGTGCTGCCAGCCTGTGTCCATTCCCCCGAGGCTCTGACACCCCAGGTGTACCCAGAGCCACCAGGAGCTGGTACAGATCACAAAATGACTGCAGCACAGGCATGAAACTGGTTTGGTGGCTCTCACTTGGCTTTTGAAGAGCAGTTTGTCCTTATCCATGGTGTCTGTAAATCTATCCAAAAAATCCCAGGGGCAGAGCAGCAGGGCTGATTTGGGGTGTGTGGGTCACAGGGCACTGTGGGTGGTGCCTGTCTGCCCAGGGCAGCAGCCCAGCCCTGCAGTTTGCCCGCGTAGGCCTCAATGTGACACTCACAGAACATTGTGTGTGTGGCACCTGCAAAGGAGCAGGGCAGGATTGCTTTGCCAGGGGCTGCTGCACAAGGAGCACAGAATTAGAGTGGCTGGGCTGGAAGCGACCTTAAAGGTCATCACTTTCCAGCACCATGCCATGGACAGAGCACTCAGGGCTGTTGGCATCGTGCCCCAGGCTCTGCTGACTCTCTGCTGTTCCTCCTGCAGCCCTCAGCCCCAAAAGCAGACGCTGTGACTGTGAAGAAGCCCGAAGCAGAAGGCTCCGCTCCCCATCGGGTCAGCACCACAGACACGGCCCAGGTGACACGGTGGCTCCCCAGAGAGCCTGAGCCCTGAGGCTCCCCAAAGCCTCAGCCCACCAAAGCCTGGCCCTGGCAGCAGCTCTGGGAGGGCAGCAGCTTTGTGGGGTGGTTGGGGGCCTCTGCTCACCCTCAGCATGGTGAAGTCCTCAAAAAACACAAGCTAAAGCCTAGCCAGGGATATTGTCTGAGTGTCCCTGGCCCCACCTGCCATGCTGCCGGGCAGTGCTGGCACACAGGAATCTCTAGTGGGTGACAGCCACCAGCTGTCTGTAGCTTCACTGCCCTCCCTGGCCTCCTCTGGCAGCAGGATACGGCCACATTGTCCCTGCAAGTGTCACCCACTCCCTGGTGGCACCTCCAGGCTCACCTGGTTTCCTTTGCCCTGGCAGGTGGACGGAGGCACCCCGGGCAGCAGGGACACCACCACCACCAGCACTGCCCAGGCTGGCACCACAGAGACAGCGCTGGTGACCTCAGTAAGCGGGGCTGGCCCTCGAGGGAGGGGCAGCCACTGTCCCCTGCAATCCCTCTGCTCCTGTGGGAGTGACCGGGGCCAGCTGTGCTGGGGGGACCCTGCCCTGCTGGGGTGTCTTCGAAGGGTGACAGCTGCCATGTTTGCCCCATGCCAACATGAGCCAACGTGTCCATCTGCTCTTCTTTCAGGATCACGGCACCAAGGCTGGCAAAGGGGCCGCTCCCACCACAGACCTTCGCTCCCTGTCACCGGTGAGGGGGGACCTGGTGCCACCAGCAAGGCCAAGCTGGGGAAGGCAGCCCTGTGGGGCTGGAAGTGGGTGGGATTGATCCCCCTGGGCCCTCTGCTGTGTTCCCAGCGCTGGCACCTGGCTGACATGTTGGTACTGGGAAGGGAAGAAGGATGCTCAGAAGGTTGGGGAGCGAGAAGCCAAGAGGCCCCAACCTGTGGGCTCCTTCCTATGCCAGATCCATATCTTGAGCATCTGCCTGAGGAGGATAATTACCAAAAATACGCAGGTCCCTGGTGCATTGGGCTGAGATGCATTTAGCTCTGGGTGTCCTGTGGGGTCACCCAAGGCCACCCACAAAATCTCCTGACTCCCAGTGGAGGTGGTGACCACCAACCATCCTGCCCAACACAGCCCTTCTTCTGGAAAGGGATTTCTTACTCCACCCCTTCATTTTGATGGAGTCCAGCCTGGCCAAACACCAGGTGCTGCCCCAGGCTCATCCTTTGTGCTGCAGGTAGAGCAGCACTGGGGCTGGGGTACCAGTGCATCCTGCCCAGTCTTCCTTCCCAGCCTTCCCGGCCATTGGCATGCAAAGTGGGATGGACAGAGACAGAGGCAGCCTGAGAACTCTGTGCTAGAGTGGTCCTGAGGGTGGGTAGAGAAAAACCAAAAGCAGCCATGAGACCCTCTACCCACTGCAGAGGCCCTCTGCAGCTGCTGTGGGCCTGGGTACCTGTGGAAACCTCTCCCTGCCCCCCCAAGCCCTTGGTGCAGTTGGAAGCACAACTCATTGCCTTTTTCCCTTGCTGTGCTCTCCCCTCCCTGCTGGGCTGAGGGGGTACATCCCAGAGGGAGGTCCTGGCTGGCTAGGGGCTGGGCTGGGGCTCCCCAGGAGCAGAAGGCTCTGGGATGTCCCCTGAGCACACTCCAGGATGTCCCCTGACCACATTGCTCGTGTCCCGCAGATCTCGGGCGGCTCCGCTGGCAAGGAGGTGCTCACCAGCATATTCAGTGCCACTGCAGAAACACTCTCCACCTCCACCACCACCCACGTCACCAAGGTGAGAGCAGCTCCAGGGCTTCCTGAAGGCCACTGGAATTAGGGGATGAGTGGATTTATGTTGTGCTAGGTACAGCAGAAAGGGCCCCTCTCCTTCCAACAAGCGAAGAGCTGAGTGCTGTCCCATGGAATGGCAATCCCAGAGTGCTCTGTGCCTTGGCTGCTGCCTGTGCCATGCAGCCAGGTGTGACCACAGCAGGCAGGCACAGCCAGGGGTGAGCATTCAGCCAGGGGCAGGCCAGGGGTGGGAAGTGATGGAGACGAGGCTGCAGCAGAGGGTCTCACCCATGGCCGTTGCATCCCCAGATTAAATACATGCTTTTCTTCCAGGGAACAAGGCACAGGATGGGAGGAAATGGCCCCAAGTTGCACCAGGGGAGGTTTAGATTGGATATTAGGGAAAATTTCCTCACAGAAAGGGTGGCCAGTCACTGGCACAGTCTGCCCAGGGCACTGGTGTGTGACCATGTTCACAGGGGTCCAAGGATGAGGGCAGAGATGAGGATCTGACTTCATGTTACAGAAGGCTTGATTTATTATTTTATTATACATAATACATTAAAACTATACTAAAAGAGTAGAAGAAAGGATCTCATCAGAAGGTTAGCTAAGAATAGAAAAAGAAAGAATGATAACAAAGGCTTGTGGCTTGGACAGAGAGTCTGAGCCAGCTGACTGTGATTGGCCATTAATTAGAAACAACCACATGAGACCAATCACAGATGCACCTGTTGCATTCCACAGCAGCAGATAATCAATGTTTATATTTTCTTCCTGAGGTCTCAGCTTCTCAGGAGGAAAAAATCCTAAGGAAATTATTTTTCATTAAAGATGCCTGTGACAGTGGTTGAGTCCCATCCCTGGAGGAGTTTCAGATGTGTAGCTGTGGCACCTGGGGACATGGTCAGTGGTGGCCTTGGCAGTGCTGGGGGAACAGTTGGGCTTGGTGATCTCAGAGAGCTTTGCCAGCCTCAGTGATTCTCTAAAGACAGCAGCAGCAGCTCTGTGAGGGAGCTGAGCAGCAGGAGGGTGCTTGGCACCTGCCCCAGCCCCTCTCCTTCCCCTGGGGCTGCTGTGTGCCTCCCTTCTCCCTGAGCCAGGGGCAGTGGGAGCTCTGCTGGATTGCAGGGCAGTGCTGAGGGGATGCTGGTGCTGTTCCTGCTCCTGTGGCAGAGTTCCCTGCCCTGCCTGGAGCTGGCTGCTAGGGCAGGGGTGAGAGCTGTCCTCTCCTCATGCAGACTGTGAAAGGAGGGTTCTCCGAGACCCGGATAGAGAAGCGCATCATCATCACGGGGGATGAAGATGTGGACCAGGACCAGGTAGGAGCAGGATGCTCTGCCTTTGCCCACTTCTGGCTGTTCCTGGATGCAGCACTGCATGTTTCTGCTTCTGGCTGAACCTGTTTACTGCTTTTGGCCAAAATCTGACCGCCGAGGCCCCAGACCTGCCCAGCAGGGTGGGTTCCCACGGGTGCAGTGACCCTCAGGCCATCTCCCACCACGAAGCTGTGGCAAAGACCACATCCCAGTGCAGAACAGAGTGATGGCATCACTGTTTTGTGGTCATAAACACATTCTAGGTGTCCTTTCTCTGTTGAAATACTCCAGAGTGACCCAGGTCACCTCTCTCTTCCAGCACAATCTCACTACAGATTGAGCCTCTCCAGGTGACGGTGCCCCAGTGTCAGAGGACAAAAAGTGACACACTTTTGGGATGAAATAACAAAGACTGACACAAGTCTTTAGGTCCACGAGGTCACTTTCCTGTGGCCTCAAAGGGATTCATTACTTAAGAAAAAAAAATAAAGAGATTAAGTAATTAAAAGGCTCTGAAATAATTTTTAGAATTATAATAATGAATTTGATAATTCCTGTAGATTTTTCTAGTGTTTTCCTCTGCCCAGGTTTCAGTAGCACATCTGTACAGAAAAGCAGCAGAGAAAGGCAGCTCGTGGGGACTCTGAGTCATGGATGAATTCCCAATCATGCTGGATTCCCATGCTGGGCTTCAGCCTCTTCTGCCAGGCTGCTGTGGGTTCAGCTGTGAACCCCTGCATTCCTATCCTCCTGGAATCCCACTCTGCTCCCTGGAATGCTGCTCAGCTGCTTTCTGGCTGCAGTCAGGGTGCCTGATTGCAGGAGAGGGAGGATAAATGCTCTCTCTCACCCTTCTGCTTTCCAGGCACTGGCTTTAGCAATCAAAGAGGCAAAACTCCAGCACCCTGACATGCTGGTAACCAAAGCTGTGGTGTACAGAGAAACAGAGCCCTCTCCAGAGGAAAGGGACAAGAAACCTCAGGTAGGTGGAGAAGCTGCCAGGTGTGATTTACACCTGCTGGTAATGGCAGTGTAACAGTCACAGTCGCTGGTCCCTGCAGATGGTGGCATGGTGGCTCTGGGCTCAGCCACCTGGTTGGGGTCAGGAAGCCACTCCCATGCCACTGAAAGCAATGTTGTGGCTGTCACCCTGCTGTCCTGCTCAGCACAGGGCTCAGAGGCATTTGATGTAAAAAGGAAAGGACCTGCTCATCCCCCTGAGGTGGGAAGGGAATGAGGGATCTCAGGTTTTTGGGTAGGCTGAGGCACTTGGCTACAGCTTATGCAAAGCCAAAGTATGAGAACAATGTTGGCAGAAATTGAATTTGCTTTCCAAAAACCGTACAGGCTTTCAGTCCCACTCAGATGCCCAGGTTTAGTTTTTATACACACACAGGTGCAGGCAGCAGCACACAAGGTTTGCACCTCCCTGCAGACACCCCAAAGCTGTCACAGTCCCAGACACTTCTCTAGGGCTTGGGGAGTCCTGCCCCACCCTAAAGCCCCTCTTTGACCCCATTCCCCCTGTCAGCCTGGAGATGCAGCTCCTCTGGGCTGGCACAGCCACCAGAGCCGTGTGGGAGCAGTGGGGACAGAGGGGCAGAGGACAGGGAACAGTTCTGGGGAGTCTGGCAGCAGCCAGGCTGCAGGTGCCTTTGGAGAGGCTCCTCAGGACTGGGATTTCCCATTTCTTTATCATATGAAGGTTCTGACTGACAGCTTTTAACCTGGAAAAGTGACCAGCAGTGCAGCTGGGGAGGCCACGAGAGGTGGAGCTGCCTCTCCCTGTCCCACAGTACAAACGAGTCCAGACATTCCTGCCTCCCCCAGGATCCACCCAGTTTTAGCTGAATGGCTTAAGTGAGGGAGCAACAGCTCCTCTCATGTCCTTCATGCACCACCACCAGCCCAGGGCCTGAATTCCTGCTAATTACCAGAGCTCCTGCTAATTAAATGCAAACTGTGGCCCCAAGTGTTTGCAAAGTTTCTATCCAGTGCCCTCATGCAAAGAGGAGCCTCCATGGACTGGCACTCCATGACTCAGTCCTTTCCATCTGCCTTGCACAGGAATCTTGACCAACATGTTCCTGGAAGCCAACATCTGTATTCCAACCTGGAGAACAGGGGAGAAGGAGCCTTCATGCTGGATTTATCAGCAAGACATAGACATCCTGGCTGCAATGTTCATGGCAAGAGACAAAAATTTTTAAAAAAGGAATAGCAAATATATTATATATATATATACATACATACATATATATATATATATATAAAAACAGGAAACAAAATGCATCCTTGCACTGCTGCTATATGCTGGAAATGAATAGCAAACAACACCACCAACAAACAAAGCCAACCCTCTGCAGATAAATTGAAGAATTTCCTGGATTGGTGATCAAATCAGATTTTAAAAGTCATAATAATAACAATAATCTCGGTAACAATACAATAAGCCACCATCTTGCATGTTACATGAAAGGACACACAATCATGAGTTCATTTGTTGCACACTGAATGGAAAGGAAAACTGCTTTGCAACAAAGCAAGTAAGCAAACTGAAGTAAAAAACCACAAGCAGAAGCAAAACCATTCCCCACCTCTGGAAAGAAGAGAGAAAAACATTCAAGTTATGACCTTAGAGTTATTTTCCAATTCACAAGTGTCGTTTCGCCCTTCTCCTCATTCCATGCTGGTTTTTTGCATTTTTTGGGGGTTCTGTTAACTCTTCCCCTTCCCTTCCTTATCTTCTCTGTGCACTTGTCCAACCTCTTGTTCTCTGAAGGTATTTAGGAATGGGTTTCATTTCAAACAAAGCAAATGATATGTACATGGTTTCTCATCTCTAACGAGCAGCCTGTGGGGTTTCATATGGATGTGCATTTCAGTTCTGTATATTATTCTATATAACAGAGGGGGAGGGAGGGAACAATGATGAAATAATTCAACAGTGCTGGTACAGACAATGCCAACATTTTTAAAGGTTAACTCTTGGATTGACTGTGGTTGGTGTACTTGGAGACTCTTAGATCACCTGTGGGACTCTGAGTCCTGCAGGAAGGAATGGGAAAGGTTTTGGCTGCTGCTGGCTGGGGGGGGGGAAGGGAGAGGGACAGGGACAGGAGTGTCCTGCTGGTGATGTGCAGTGTGTGGTGGTGAGGTTTGGAGGGCAGTGTCACCTGGAGGGGCACAGAAGGCTCCAGCTCCAACAGCCTGAGGCAGGAGGAGCTCCCAGCCCCAGAGCCGCAGGCTCAGCTGGGAGTGAGGTGGGAGCTGCAGGGCTCGGGGCTCCCTGCAGGAGCCCTGCCCCTGGGTGGGGTGGGTTTGCTTTGTTTCTGGATCCCAATAATGGAAGTACTTGAGTTTGTAGTCGGGTCAAAGGCAGAGGGGCTGTTTGTGCCCTGCCTCCCCCACTGCCGGGGGTGTGATGGCAAAGGGCCGTGGCATCCCTCGGGATGGGCCGTGCAGGGAGCGTGCTGTGCCCATCCCTGCAGCCTCCCCAGCGTCCCAGGCTGGATGGGAGAGCCCAGGAGGTGTCAGTGGAACTGCTCCCAGCTCAGCCTTCAGCCGAGGCTCCTCCAGGGCTGCCTTTGGAAGGGGATCGTGGGCCAAGCCCAGGGCCCCGTACACTGTGAACCAGGCAGTTCAGGTAGGCTCCCAACCAAAACCAGAGAGGAAAGGAAAGAAATGGGTTTCCTTCTTGGAATTGTGTCTAGCTCCTGCAGAAACAGAAGGGCCCATGATTCTGCACCATTTTGCCTTTAGTCTCCCACCCCTGACACAGGCTGTGCCCAGGACCGGGTGTGCTCTGCCAGGCCCTGCCAGGGCTCGCAGGATGCCCGAGCAGGAGCTCCTGAGCCACGAGGATGCCGTGGGCAGCCCCTGCTCCCACCTGCACTGCCCAGCTGGGAGCTGCTCCCTGGCAGCTGCTCCCCAGCGAGTCTGTTCTCCTGTTCTCCTGGCAGAGAACAGACTCGCTGCTCCCCAGCGAGTCTGTTCTCCTGGCAGGAAGGCAAGAGCACAGGGGCTGCTGCCAGTGCTGGTGCCCATGCCCAGGTGCCAGCCACCTCCAGAGAGCACAGCCCCAGCCTCACAGCACTTAGGGCAGCTGCAAAGAGGCTCCTTTTGTCTCGTTTGTTTTCCCAATGCACCCAAGCTGGCCGTGCCCAGCAGTGGCACTGCCAGGGGTGGTGGAGGGTGTTCACCATGGCACAGTTCAGGGTTGAAGCCCACCTGGCTGGGCACCCCCACAGCCCCCCGAGGCTGCTGTGAGCCTGCAGAGTTGCTTTCAGCGTGGTGCCCAGCCTGGGAAGCGAAGGCTGCCCTGGGATTGAGCAGCTTTACAGAGTGAGGCTCCCTGTGCTTGGGCTGCCGTGAGTTCTGTTTGCAGTGAGTGGCCCCTGGCTCCCGCAGCGTGTTCATGGGTGGCACTGTCAAAACCTTTTTTTTTCTTAAAAAAAGAAAAAAAGGAAAGAAAAAAGCTCACTGCTTGTTTTCTTGGCAAGGTGTGGCTTACTGCTGCTCAGCCCCAGCCTGCCCATCACCACACTGTTTCAGATAGCTGGCCACTGCTTGTTTTCTTCCAGGGGCCTTTTCTGTGGAAAGGGGTGGGAGACATGAGTGCCTGTTTTTACCCAAACCCACAAATTCATTCTGAACCTGGCCTGCGATTGCATGAGTAATAATAACAGTAACAATAATAATAATAATAATATTTATTTTTATTTGAGAAGCACCTTACCAACCAACTGCAACGCTCTGTTGTTCCTTCACTAACTCTCCTTTTCTCTTCCCTTGTTCTCCCTCTCCCCCTTTGGTCATACTCCTTTTCAGTGCTCGGTGGTGTATGCGTGTGTGCTCACTGTTCTTGTATTCAATAAAAGTGAAATAAATGTGTTTGATGCTAAATCACCCAGGGGCCTCGGTGGACTCTTTCCTTACTGAGAAGATGGAGAAGGGAAGGGTGAACCTTGCAATGGGAGCACTGCACATGGAAATGCCAGGCTTTGTCTAAAGAGAAGATCGTAGAAATCACAGAATCCCAGAATGGCTTGGGCTGGAAGGGAATATAAACCTCATCCTGTTCCATCCCCTGCCATGGACAGGGACACCTTTGACTAGACCAAGATGCCCCATCCAGCCTGGCCTTGGGCACTGCCAGGGATCCAGGGGCAGCCACAGCTGCTCTGGGCACCCTGTGCCAGGGCCTGCCCACCCTCACAGGGAACAATTCCTGATTCCCAATCTCCCATCCATCCCTGCCCTCTGGCACTGGGAGCCATTCCCTGTGTCCTGTCCCTCCATCCCTTGTCCCCAGTCCCTCTCCAGCTCTCCTGGAGACCCTTTGGGCCCTGCAAGGGGCTCTGAGCTCTCCCTGGAGCCTCCTCCAGGTGAGCATCCCCAGCTCTGCCAGCCTGTCCCAGAGCAAAGGGGCTCCAGCCCTCGGGGCATCTCCGTGGCCACCTCCGGACTCCAGCATCTCCACACCCCTCCAGAGCTGCAGAGCCCAGAGCTGGCCGCAGTTCTCAGGTGGGCTCTCAGCGCACCAAGGGCAGATGAAATTGTTGCCAGGTCGGGAGCTGCGGCTGCCGGAGCCGGGAGCGGCCTCGTGGCAGGTGCTGAGCTTGGGACACAGCGCGGGGCAGCGAAGGTGCCTGTGAGAGTGCTCGGGATGCGGGGAGGGCTGGGAACTGCCCCTCTCTGGGGACCCCGAGCCTGTCTGCTGGCCTGGAAGGGAGGCCGTGGTGCTGGGACAGTGTCTGTGTGTCACAGCGAGAGTGTGACACCGTGTGTCTGTCCGGGGGGCCTCTCGGTCCATCAGTCCCAGGCACGGCTCTTGTCCGTCTGTCCCGCTGGGGGCTGGAAGCACAGGGGCCCAGGGGAACGGCGGGAGGCAGCAGGGGGGACTGCGGGTCGGATTTGGGGACAGAGGGACAGCGGGGAGCAGCCGCCAGCCACGGAGAGACAGAGGGGAGCAGCGCCAGGCCGGGGCTGGGGATGGGCGGTGGGGACAGGGAGCGAGCCGGAGATGAGCGGAGGGGACAGGGACCGAGCAGAGAGCGAGCCGGAGATGAGCGGAGGGGACAGGGAGCGAGCCGGGGGTATTCGGGGGGCACTTCCCGCTGTCCCCCGGGCAGGGCCGCAGCCCAGCCCGGGCACCGCATTACGGCCCCGCCCGAGCGCGGGGCCGGGGCCGGGGCCGGGCGGGCGGAGGCTCCTCCCGCCGCCGTGCCCGGAACCGCCGGGCCCGGATATCCGGGCAGGGTCGCTCGGTGCTCGGTGCGATGGCTGCCCTGCGCTCGGACCCCGAGCTGGCCCGGCAGCTCTTTTTCGAGGGCGCGACCGTGGTGGTGCTGGACGTGCCCGAGGGCACCGAGTTCGGCATCGACTACAGCGCGTGGGCCGTGGGGCCGCGGTTCCGCGGCGTGAAGATGGTGCCGCCGGGGCTGCACTTCGTGCACTGCAGCGCGGCCGGCGCCGGCGGGCGGGACGCGGGGCCGCGCTCCGGCCGCTTCCTCAGCCTGCGGCGCCGCGAGGTGCGGCTGCTGCGCTGGGACCCCGCGGGCGAGGCCGTGCGGCCCGAACCGCCCGAGCAGGGCGAGGCGCTGCGGGACAACCTGCGGGAGCTGGACCCCTTCCTGGGGCCCTACCCCTACGAGACGCTGAAGAAGTGGGTGTCGCTGAGCAACTTCATCAGCGAGGCCGCGGCCGAGGAGCTGCAGCCCGAGAGCGGCCAGATCTGCGCCTTCGCCGAGGTGCTGCCCGAGGCGGCGGGGCGGCACACGCGGGACCGCGCCGGGCAGCGCCGGCCGCCGCTGGGCGCCGAGTGCCGCAGCTACGCCGAGGGCCTGGCCCGGCTGCCCCGCATGCGGCCGCGGGCCGGCACCCAGATCCGCTTCTCCGAGCTGCCCCGGCAGGCCTTCCCCGACGGGGCCACCCCCGAGGAGATCACCCGGCACAGCATGGATCTGAGCTACGCCCTGCAGCGGGTGATGGAGCAGCGCTACCCCGGCCGCCCGCTGGACCTGCTCGGTGAGCCCCGCCTGGGAAATGGCATTTTGTGCTCGGGGTGTAGCCTGTGCCTGCTCCCCGGCCTCTTCCGTGCGGGACAGAAGTTGGTGGAGTTTTTAGCAGCCATAGGGGCTGTTCGTATGGCCTGGAGAAGGCTGAGGCCAGAGCTGCAGCTCCTCCCCAGGGGCAGCTGCCATTTCCCTTCTGTGTGACCAGGGAGAGCACCTGAGGGAACGGCTGGAGCTGTCAGGGGAAGTTTAGGTTGGATATTAGGAAAAGGTTTTTCCCCAGAGGGTGCTGGCACTGCCCAGGCTCCCCGGGGAATGGGCACAGCCCCGAGGCTGCCAGAGCTCCAGGAGGGTTTGGACAGCACTGCCAGGGATGCCCAGGGTGGGATTGTTGGGGTGGCTGGGCAGGGATGGGGCTGGGCTGGGTGATTCTTGTGGGTCCCTCCTGACTCAGGATATTCTGTCATTCTGTCATTCTGTTCTGTGACTCTGGTGTGGGAACATGGTGCTGCAGCCCAGATTGCCCCAGGTGAAGTCAGAAGCAGCCATCAGAGGTGGCCCTGGTGTCTGACACCTTACCCGTTCAGGGAACCTCTTGAGGACCCTGCCAGGACCTTACAGAGTGCTGGGAGCACCGAGTGGGGATGGGCACCCCCAGCCCCTCGTTCCTGTTGGGTTGGGCAGGGGCTGTGGACCCGGTTCCTGCTGCAGGGACCAGCCCCTGCCCCAGCTCCGTGTGCTGCTGGGGACAGTGGCAGTGCCCGGGCTGTGCCAGCCCTGCTGTGGGGACACCCCATCCCCAGAGCTGCTCCCCAGCCTGTTTTGCAACCTGTGATACAAATAAATGTTTGTGGAGGTCCTAGAGCAGGGTTTTGTTTTGTTGCAGGATGGAGGGAGAAGCCCTCCCAGCTGGAACCCAGGTTTGGAATAAGCCTTTGTTTGTCCCTTCTTTCATCTTTTGTACATTAACATTATACAATTTATTCTTTTTCAAAATGACTAAAGACAACTGTAGGATGTAGAGAGAGCAAATTACCTTAGGGAATGGTGGCAAAGCAGCTGATACCAAGCATGCAGTGTGATGAACCCTGGCTCTTAGTTCAGCAAGGCAAACACACTCATTGAGGCACTGCTGGCCTCTGCCAGAATTCCAGGACCGTGCTGTTTGCAGTCCCATGTGGTGCTGGACACTCAGCACAGGCAGGCTGAGCACTCACAGAATAGCAGCAGGGTCTGCCTTGTAGTTTGGTGTTGTTTGCTGTCTGCAGAGCCCCTCTGCAGTGCTGATAGCCACAGTTACAGGTGACCTGCCCCGTTCTGCTTTGCTCCAGCTGAAGAGCAGCACAGGGCCAGTGCTTGAGGTATGAATGCCCTTTGCAAAAGCCAAGCCAGAGTTTAGAAATCATTTGCAGAGCTTTGGAGAGGACACATTCCCAGGATATCTGTTTAGTCTTATGTGTTTTGTTTTGTTTTGTTTCCCTTCTCTGAACCCACACAGCTGAGTTGCAGTTTGCCTTCATCTGTTTCCTGATTGGGAACGTGTATGATGCCTTTGAGCACTGGAAGAGGCTCCTGAACATCCTGTGCCGCTCAGAGGAGGCCATGGGGAAGTACCAGGACCTTTACATCAACCTCATTTCTGTGCTCTATCACCAGCTCAACGAGATCCCAGCAGATTTTTTTGTGGACATTGTCTCCCAGGACAACTTTTTAACCAGCACCTTACAGGTGTGTTTGGGGCTGTTCCTGGAAAATGGAGTGGGAGGGAGGGCATCATCAAATCTGGGGAGAAGCTGCCAAGGGAATTAAGCTCTATCTGAGCACACAGGGCTTTACTTTGACTTTTTCCCTCTGTTATTCAGCAAGAAATTCAGCTCAGCAGCTACAAGAGAGGCTGGGCAACTGCAGCATGGTTTCTGTTTGTTTAATTTTTCCAAAGTGCCGTTCATTTTTCAGAAGAAAAAAACAACACACAAAGCTTTGGCATGAAGGACTGATGATGCTGATTTTTGGAATGGTTTGCTCAGTGTGCAGGGAAGCTGCAGCAGAGTTTTATTGAGACAAGGGCAGTGATGGTGTTTAGGAAGCTTTTCCATTGCTTAGCACAGCTGAGGGTTTCCTGCAGTCAAGTTCTTATGCAGAGGGAATTTATGGTTATTCCAAAATGCAAAAGGTGCTGCCTCTGCTGGGACAGGTGGGGCAGGTGTGTGCCTCAGCCCAGTGAAAGCAGCTGCCCCACTGTAGGAGTGATGGGGGTGGGATGGTCTGGACAGACAGACACGAGAGATCTCTGCAGCCAGGGCTGGAACTTGGGGATTATTGCAAAGGGCCTGGGGGCAGGGCCCTGCTGGGAGCTGCCAGACGCAGCTGGAGCAGGACTGAGAGAGGAGAGGGGGAAAGAGGATGAGAGAGAGGGTTAGAGGGTGAGAGAGTAAGAGAGCGAGGTTCCTGTTACAATACAATAAATCTTCTGTGTTCATTATTCTGATTCTCACTAACCAATCTAGTACAAGATACAAATCCTACAGCATTTCCATACGGCCTGTAAGAATCACTACATTACCATACTGTGTTCCATTTTAAACCCTAAAAACTCCTCTTTGGGCCCCTTCTGCCGATATGTAGGGTCTGCTCTGACCCTTGGAGCAGCCTGCAAGCAGAGGGTCTTGTTTCATCACCTTTAGTGAACACACCATTGTTTTCCAGTTGTTCAGTAACTGAGGTATCTCAAAGCTTGCTTTCATTTCAATCTCACTTACAGTTTCTATATTCTCAAAATCTTTTGCCAGGCCATCATATTTATAAGGCTTTCCTGTTTCATCTTCCCAACACTCACTGCTGGTGACCATGCTGGCAATGCAGCAAACTGGCTCAGTTTCCAAAAAAGAGCCCAAATCAGACCCACTGACAAAGCTGAGCAATGGGAACCAGCCCAGCAGGAAGCTGTGCTGCAGGTGCAGTTCCATTCCTGTCCTTGTCAGCCCCAAGTCCTTGCTGTACTTTTAGGGAAGGTGAAGGTGTTTGGGTTTAATTGCTGGGTAAAATGTTTTGGGAAGCATTGCTTTAATCAAGTGGCTTTCAGATTTTTCAGTTGTGATTCTTACAAGTCTCAGGAGGGTTTTAATTTCCATTTTATTTCTGTTGGTAGATTTTTTCTATGCCACTACAGGACAGGACAGCCCAGCTGTGTTTGCAGCACGCTCAGGGCAATGCTGGCAGTTCCCAGCCATTCTCTCCTGCTGAGGACAATCTGGAAAACCCTTCTGCTGCCTGAGTCCTGTCCATCCCTGGGCTCCCTCAGTCTGTGTTTCAGTCCCTCAGCAGGAGCTGTGCTGTGTCAGCATCACCCCTGAGCCCTGGCAGGAGTCCCCACGCTCCCCTTGCAGACTGAGCCCCTCTCTGAGCTCTCCATGCTCTGCTCCCATGGCATTTCCCAAGGGGAGCCAGGGAAGCTCTGGGCCTTGCCTTACCCCCTGCACAGACTGCAGAATTCTCAGCTGGCCCTGGGCAGGTGCTCAGAGCTGTGGGGAGGGCTGTTGGGGTGGATGAAACAGGAAAGCCTTATAAATATGATTGCCTGGCAAAAGATTTTGAGAATATGGAAACTATAAGCGAGATTGAAATGAAAGCAAGCTTTGACATCCCTCAGTTACTGAACAACTGGAAAACAATGGCATGGCCAGCTGAAGGTGATCCCCTTTGGATGGAAAAACACCCTCTGCTTGCAGACAGGCCCAAGGGTCAGAGCAGACCCTACAGCTGGGCAGAAGGGGCCCAAAGAGGAGTTTTTAGGGTTTAAAATGTAACACAGTGTGGTGATGTAGTGATTCTTATAGGCTGTATGGAAATGCTGTAGGATTTGTATCTTGTACTAGATTGGTTAGTGAGAGTCAGAATATTCAACACAGAAGAAGACTTATTGTATTGGAACGGGAAATTCGAGCACTCTTCTCTTCTCTTCTCTTCTCTTCTCTTCTCTTCTCTTCTCTTCTCTTCTCTTCTCTTCTCTTCTCTTCTCTTCTCTTCTCTTCTCTTCTCTTCTCTTCTCTTCTCTTCTCTTCTCTTCTCTCTTCATCTTCCACTTCTTCTTACCTTACTTCCCACACTCTCAGTTCTCACCCCTTTACTCTCTTATGTTCTGCCCCTCTCTTCTCTCATCCTGCTCTGAGCTGTGCCTGGCAGCTCCCAGCAGGGCCCTGCACCCAGGCCCTTTGCAATAAACCCCAAATCCCAGCAGGGCCCTGCCCCAGGCCCTTTGTAATAAACCCCAAATCCCAGCAGGGCCCTGCCCCCAGGCCCTTTGTAATAAACCCCAAATCCCAGCAGGGCCCTGCCCCAGGCCCTTTGCACAAGCCCCAGTTCCAGCCCTGCCTGCAGAGATCTCTCGTGTCCGTCTGTCCCGACCGTGCCACCCCTGCCCCATTCTGACAGGGCATTGTCTCTGCAGCTCCTGCTCAGCTCTGGAAGCAGCAACTTCATTTTGGGGGTTTGAGCCAATGCAAAAAGAGCACAGCACAGCCACCAGTGACTCTGCAGCCCTACCAGTGCTTAAAGAAACAACAAAACAGCTCGGTGAAATAAATAATTCAATGTGCAGTTCATTGAGAGGAAGTGGGAAGTAAAATCTTCTAATAACTTTTTCCCTACCAGCAGCATTTCTGTGTAAGAATTCTGCTAGAAAGAGGCAGTTTTCCAGTAGAATGAGCAAGAAAAAGGCAAATGTTCATCCACAAAGCAGAGAACTTTGTTGCTCATTGTCAGTGTTTTACCCAGCTTCCAGTAAATAAGAGGCTGTGCTTTCCCCAGAGGAGATTTCTTTTTATGGCAATTAGTTCTGGATCACAGGTTCAGGAGGAGCAGAGCCAGGCTGGGCTGGGCTCTGGGCTCAGTGCCCTGTTCAGCACACAGGTGCTTTCCCCTGAGTCAGCAGAGGCTGAGTTTGTGACCTGTGAGGAGATTTGTGTGTGGGGATGGAAGGCAGAGGTGCCCCCACACTGCAGCACCCTGTGCACGAGGGCATGGCTGTGCTGGGGATAACCAAGCTTTTTCCAGAGAGCTCCCATTCCTTTCTGACATTCAAGGTATTTTCATTAAGTTTCCTCTGTGTCCTGAAGTCTTGGTAATACCTTGTTACAGAAATACTTTGGGAGATTTCTGCCCATGGAAATGAGGGGTGCCATTATTTTCTGGCCTTTTGGACACTTGCTGGAAGTTTTTCTACTCATATTTGAATTTTTTAAAATGCCTTCTGTCAGGATGTGTTCCTGAGCTCACCCTTGAGCCTATTTCAGAATGGCACAGTGCAAATTCAGTTTCAAACACCCTCCTGCCTCAGACCAAGCTCTCAGCTGAGGGCAGGTGTGTGTGGTGCTGGCTCAGTGGTGTGAAGGCAGCATGGGCTGGGAGGTGGGAGGTGGGAGGTGTGGGCTTTGGCAGGGTTCCCCCACAGCTGCAGTAGTCCCAGGTGTGGATGCCAGCCTGGCTGGGCTCTCCCTGACCTCTGCTCTTTGTTTCAGGTGCTGTTCTCCTGCACCTGCAGCTCTGCTGTGGATGAGGCTCTGAGGAACAAGGCTGAGAAGTTCAAGGCTCACCTGACAAAGAAATTCAGATGGGACTTTGAGGCAGAGCCTGATGACTGTGCCCCTGTGGTGGTGGAGCTGCCTGAGGGTGTGCAGGTGGACTGAGCCAGGGGCCCCCTTAGGAGCAAACAGCTTCTAGAATGATCTTTTCCTTCTCTTCTCCAGCCCTGCCAGCTTCCTGAGGGCTGTGTCTGAAGCTGGTCCTGTTTCTGCTGAAGCAGATGTGGGAAGCTCTGAAGGATGCTGAGCTCTGTGAGGAGCCCAGGGGTGCTGGAGGAGTTTGGGCATTGCCCTGTGGCACCTTTGGACCTGCTGGGGTTCTCCCAGCCCTCCTGCAGTGTCTCCTCCTGGGACACAAGCCACAAACAAACTCACAGAATCATTAAAGTTCCAAAAGACCTTTTGATATCATGGAGTTCAGCCCTAAACCTGACACTGCCACAATCCTCCTGCACTCAGCTGTCCTCTCCTGCTGGGCTGGAGCTGAGGCCCTGCTTGGGGAGCACCTCTGCTTTAGGGGTTTGTCTGGGTTAGAACAGACAGGGGTCTGCTGAGGAAGGCAGGAGCCCTGACATGGAAAATGCAAACCTCTCCCTCTGAATTATTATCATTTTGAAATTAAGGGGCTCTCAGGCAAAGATATGGGAGCAGGAATAACAGTTCTTGACTAGGAAAATTAAACATACAAATGCAAAAGTACAAAAAAAGAGAACAAAACACAGAGTGAGAGCATGCCCTGGCCCCTGTGTGCCAGGGTGGTGTCCCAGCCCCATCCCATGGGGGCTCAGCCCTCCTGCAGTGCCAGCTGTGGTTCTGCTGCAGCAGGGATCCTGCACAAGGGGGGAGTTTTCCTCTGCAGCTCCAGGGCTGCTGCAGATGGGCCTGGGCTCCCTCTGGCCATGCAGGGCAGCAGAAAGCTGCTCCTCTGGCAATGCAGGGGGCAAAGGCTGCTGTGCTGTGCCAGGCTCAGCTTGGATCCAGGTAGGAATGCTTGGCTCCTGCCCTGGGATGCTGGAATTGGATCAGCCCTGCAGGGACACTCAGTGCCCATGGACAGCAGATAATTAATAATGAATGGCCCATGAATGTGACAGTGTCACAGGGGTTTGTAGAGGATGGAAGAGTCAGGATCTTGATTCCATGATCAGAAGGCTTGGTTTATTATATTATGATATATATATATAACATTATAACTATACTACATATAAATAGAAGGGAGAGAAGCTTCTTCAGAAGCTGGCTAAGCTAAGAATAGAATAGAAAGAATAATAACAAAGCTCTGTCTCTCTGCAGAGAGCTATAGCAGCTCCACCGTGAGTGGTCAGTAAATCCAAACATCCACGGGGGACCAGTCACAGATCCACCTGTTGCATTCCACAGCAGCAGATAATAATTGTTTACATTTGTTACTGAGCTTCTCAGCTCTAGCAGGAAAAATCTTAAGAAAGGATTTTTCACAAAAGATGTCTGCAGCAGATGAACAGCAGAGATCTCCTGGAGGGAGGATTGGTTGTGGGAGAGATAAAGGAAAAACTGCCCCATGAACAGCAGAACTGCCCCAGCTCTGACAGATGGCAATAGGATACACACATATCTTATCATCCCAGACAGAATCCAAGCCCAAAGTGCTCTTCATTCCTTCTCCCTGCTCCACAGGCTCCCTGGTGTTGGACAGATCAGAGTTTGCAGTCTCAGGGACAGTTTCCTGCTGTGGGGCCTCTGCCTTGTCCTGCACCATGGATTGCTGCTGTTTGTCTCACCCACCTGCAAACCCAGGCATGAGGAATGTGCTGCCCTCCTGGCACAGAGTGGCACAGCTCCCTTCTGTGCTGGTGTGACAGGTGAGCAGTGCCATGGCTGACTCACAGTTAAAGGACAAACATCCTGTGGATATGTTAAGACAAGTCTTGTAGATTTATAGTTGTGTTTTACCCCCCTGTGTTGTTATCAGGGGTGCCCTGGGTTTGGGACATTTGGGAGGCTCAGTTTGTCACTATGGCAGCACCTGAGCTCCAGTCAGGGTTTAAGGCAGGGATCACCACTGCAGAGCAAAGGAGTCAATGGACAGAGCTTTAGGAGGGGCTAAAGGGTTAAAAGGTGGAACCTCCATGCTGTGGGTGAGCACATGGTGGGAAAGATCCTCCTCTCCTGGCACTGTAATATTTTCTGTATTCAGTCTTCTGTTGTATTTTTGATAAGGTTTTAATAAACCTTTTAAATGTTTGCAGTATAATTTCTCACACTGGGGAGAAATTTAAAAGACATATAAAGCTTTGCTCAACCTCATCTGAGGTGTTCCTTGGTCCACTCCCCACTTCTGCTGACCTGGAATGTGTTTCAGAGTGTGATGTGTCCTTTCAACAATTGCCTGACTTGTGAGGGAATGGGGAATTCCAAAAGTGTGGCAAACCCCCCAGTCCATCAGAAATGTGGCCAATTTTTGAGCTGTGTATGCATTGTTACTCCATGGTGACTTCCCTGCTAGTGCCACCCCCTCCTGCCCCCTGCCAGGGCACCTCGGTCTGTTTTGGGGAGGGTTGGTGCCCCTGGTTCCAGCCTGGCACTGGGAGTCTGGGGGTGGCTCTGCAGCCCAGGCTGGGTTTGTGCAGCCCCGTGGGGTGTCAGAGTGAGCCAGGGAGGTTCCTGCTGCTCTCTGAAGACAAACTGAAGGGAAGGGAGGTGCAGAGAGCTTGGCAGTGCTGTGGTTTGGAATCTGGAGTTAGCTCAGGGTTGGATTTTTTTTTGAACCAGCAATTCTTCCTTGGGGCTTTCTCGTGTCCTGCTTAAGGGTAAGTTGAATTTCTGTTTTTTGCTCGGTGTTTTGCTGTGGCAACCCTGCCTGTCTCTGCCCACTGTGCATCAGTTCCAGTCTTTTTCAGGTTTTATTAGGTTTTTCTGGTGTTTGCTGTTATTGTACCCTTATTTTTCTTCAGAAATAACACAATAGAAATCCATTTGTGCCTCCAACAGCTCCCAGGAGGGAGAGATTTTCCAGGGTCTGTCAGACACACACCACCTTTGTTTGGAGCACTGTTTATATCTGCTGTGCCTTGGCAGCTGGACAGGGCCTGCCCCAGCTGCTGCAGATGGACTGGCTGGCACTGAGCTCCTGGAATATGGAAAAAGATGGAGTGGAGCTCCTTTCTCTGAGGGAAATCATTCACTCCTGGTACTGCTGGTGTCTGTCAGACAGTGCAGTGCTCCTGGGGCAGCCCTGCTCCTGCAGGAGGGATGTGCTGGCTCTGGCCATCCCTTCCTGCCCTGCTCAGCTCTCCCACTCCTGCTCCCCTCCAGGAGCCTCCTGTCCTGCTCTGCTGGACCTGGGAGCTGCCCTGGGACAAGGGGGACCAGCCAGGCTGGGCTGAGACAGAGCAGAAATGATCCAGAGTAAAAATCTATTGTGATTTAGGTGGAATGTTCATCTTTGAGCTCAGTCTGTAGCTTGCAAACAGCTGTTTAGTCTGACTGCCTGTGCTCATATAAAGCTTGTGCTTGGAGAAACTGCTTCAGCCAGAGGACAGAAATAAAGGGGGGCAGACAGAGAGACTGCTATGGAGAGCAGGGCAAAATGGCCCAGGAATTCTTTCTGATAAAGAAGAATTAGCAGCAAATGTCACTCGAAGTCAGTAGAATGAATATCGATGAACCTGTTGTGACATTGCATGGATGTGTGTCTGAGAGGGAGATCAGAGATCTGCAGGTCCCAGAGGTACCTGTGTCATTTTAGGGAAGGATTCCCCCGTGTCCGGGGCTGTGATGAACACACCGGCTGTGCAGCTTTCACAGACTGGGGATTTGTTTGCTTCAGCAAATCAGGGCTGGGGCTGCTCCCCAGAGCCCAGCAGGCTCCGCTGCCGGGGCCTCATTAGGACAGCGCTAATGAGCTGCAAGGCAACCTCATGCAAATGAGCCCCATGTGGGTCAATCGATGGCAGGAAAAATCCCTGGGGCTGCTCTGGGTGCCCTGGTCCAGCTCGGGGGCTCCGGGAGCTGCAGCAGGAATGCCCTGGGTGTAAAACACCAGTCATTTGTTTGTAAAATTTTAAAAGTTTAATAGGAATAAAATGGTTATAAAAGTAGCGATGTAATTAGAGTAATAAAAATTTTGGACAATTTGAATTAGGACAATATGAGACAATAAAAGTTTTGGACAATTAGGATTTAGAACAGTACAAGACAACAGAAACAAAGAGTTATGGATGTCCAGGTACCTCTTTCTGGGCAGCACGAGCCTGAAAAAGGACCCACGTTAACAGAGGATTAACCCTTAAAAGCAACAGCCTGTTGCATATTCATACAGCTCATCCATGATGCAGAAATTCCATTCAAACACAGGATTCTGTCTGGGCAGTGTCAACTTCTTCCTCTGAATCCTATCGGTGTCTTCATGGCTGAGCAAGGTGGGAAGAAGTTCATTTCTTGTGATAAGGGAGCAATAAATTCATTTTCTCTGAAAGATTCAGGTGTCCTGTGGCTGCTATCTGGTGCCAGTACCTCATTCCTTTATTTTAAAACAATCCCACATACATAGTCCCTATTTTAACTACAAAAGTTCCCTTTTAACTACAAAACTGCATTTACCATACTATTAAAATGTTAATACAGCACTACTAATCAATACAACAAAATACATACAGTAAATATCTGCACAGAGCCATAAAATATGCACTTTTCACACCCTGCAGGGCTGGTGTCAGAACGGGTGCGGGGGTGGCACGGTCGGGGCGGACGGAGAGCAGAGATCTCTGCAGGCAGGGCTGGAACTGGGGTTTATTGCAAAGGGCCTGGGTGCAGGGCCCTGCTGGGATTTGGGGTTTATTGCAAAGGGCCTGGGTGCAGGGCCCTGCTGGGATTTGGGGTTTATTGCAAAGGGCCTGGGTGCAGGGCCCTGCTGGGAGCTGCCAGACACAGCTGGAGCAGGACTGAGAGAAGAGAGGGGGAGAACGTAAGAGAGTAAAAGGGGTGAGAACTGAGAGTGTGGGAAGAAGTGGAAGATGCAGTGGAAAGAGCAAAGAGAAGAGAAGGGAAGGGAAGAAAAAGTGGTCGAAGTTCCCGTTACGATACAATAAATCATCTTCTGTGTTGAATATTCTGATTCTCACCAACCAATCTAGTACAAGATACAAATCCTACAGCATTTCCATACAACCTATAAGAATCACTACATGACCACACTGTGTTACATTTTAAACCCTAAAAACTCCTCTTTGGGCCCCTTCTGCCAAGCTGCAGGGTCTGCTCTGACCCTTGGGCCTGTCTGCAAGCAGAGGGTGTTGTTCCATCCAAAGGGGATCACCTTCAGCTGGCCATGCCATTGTTTTCCAGTTGTTCAGTAACTGAGGGATCTCAAAGCTTGCTTTCATTTCAATCTCGCTTATAGTTTCCATATTCTCAAAATCTTTTGCCAGACAATCATATTGATAAGGCTTTCCTGTTTCACCCACCCCAACAGGTGGCACCTTCCCTGGAGCTGAGCCCAGCTGCCCTTGGCCACTGCAGCTCCACTGTCCCCTGGGCTGGGAAGCAAACCCTGAGCCCCAGCCCCTGCCAGGCTCTGCAGGAGGGGACAGGACCAGGCTCCCTTCCCTGGCCCCATCCCAGCAGTGCCCCCCTGTCTCTGTCACATTTTATAAAAAATTCCTTTGCCAGGATTTTCCTCCTGAGAAGCCTCAGAAAAGAAATGTAAACAAGAATTATCTGATTGCTTGGAATGTGGTCTGGACGTTGCTCACCAAGAGGTGCATCTTTGATTGGTTCCATGTGAATTTTTTTTAATTAATGACCAATCCCAGCCCAGCTGTGCTGGGACTCTGGTCAGTCAGAAGTTTTTTTATTATTCATTCTTGTTAAGCATTCTGATGTTCCCTTTCTCTTTCTTTAGTATAGTTTTAGTATATCAATATAATATAATATAATTGTAATGTAATATAATTGTAATGTAATGTAATGTAATGTAATGTAATGTAATAACATAATATAATATAATATAATATAATATAATATAATATAATATAATATAATATAATATAATATAATTGTAATGTAATGTAATGTAATAATATAATATAATATAATATAATATAATATAATATAATATAATATAATATAATATAATATTTAATATAATATAATATTTAATATAATATAATATTTAATACAATATAATGATAATTCAGTCTTCTGAGAACTTGGAGTCAATTCTCATCTCTCACCTCGTCCTGGGACCCTCACATCAACACCACAATTGGTGACCACACTCCCGTGTCCTGCACACACTGGGAATGTGTCACACCCTGGGAATGTGTCTCAAGCTGGGAATGTGTCACACACTGCTGGGAACCCTCCCAGAGCCCTGAGGGCACAGCCTGGAGTGTTCTCCTGGGTGAGGGAGCTGAAGCTGTCCCAGTGCCAGGCAAGGCTGCCCTGGCAGAGGGAGGTGCCAGCAGCTCCGGTGCCCCTCTGCCATGTGCTCGTGTGTCTGCCTGGGCAGGTGATGTCTCCTTCCAGCACAGCCCTGAAATAATTCAGGAAATCAGCTGGTGTTTGTAAAGGAGGGTTAGTGAAGAGTGGGGAGATGAGGGAGGGGGCCTGGAGCCCCTCAAACCCCCTGGGCTGGAGATTGGGGTTAAGGTTGGGGTTTGGGTTTGGGTTGTGGGGAACTGGTTGCCCCTGGCATGTGGGGCTCCCCAGAACAGGTGTACTTCTATCCTATGCTAAAGCATTTTTAGCACTTTTTAGTATTTTTTCCTCCCCCTCAAGGGCAGTTTTAGCCACATTTCTTGATTTTTAATAGCAAAATAGAGAGGATTGCTGTGGTTCTTATACATTACAGTAAATACAAAAGCAAGTTTCAAGTTTCTAAATAAATAAATAAAATAAAAGCAAGTTGTCTTTGGTCTTTATTCAAAAATCCCTGATTTCTTCCTCAGCTGAGGAGCAGCTGGAAGTGCAAGGAACAGCCTGGAACACCCAGGAAAGCTTAACCTGGTTGTAGCTGTGGGCACACAGGAGGCTGAAGAGGTTTGGAAAGGAGTTATGTCATGGATATTATTGAAAAAGCTGGGTTTGGAAGAGACATCCCTTCCCAGCAGACCTGGATTTGTGGAGGTTTCAGTTGATGCACAAAGCAAGAGCTGTTTCTTTTGGCTGGACAGATTTGGGGATTCTTTCTGCACTTGAGCAAGCAAAAAGGTGGCCATGTCTGTTGGGAAAGGATCTCTGGGGCACAGGAATTTCCTTGAGAATCTGGCCTGTTTCATCCTGTCAAGATTTTTTTCTTTTTTTTAAAAAATTTTTAAAAATGAAACTTGGTTTAAACAAAGGCGTGAAGTGACAGGACAAGGGGGAATGATTTCCCACTGCCAGGGAGCAGGGATGGATGGATACTGAGATTCTCCCCCATGAGGGTGGGCAGGCCCTGGCACAGGTGCCCAGAGCAGCTGGGGCTGCCCCTGGATCCCTGGCAGTGCCCAAGGCCAGGCTGGCTGGGGCTGGAGCAGCCTGGGACAGTGGGAGGTATCCCTGCCATGGCAGCTTTGATCTTTAAGGTCCCTCCAACCCGAGCCATTCTGGGATTCTAAACATTGGAATTCCCAGGGATTGTTGTTCAGGAGTCAGTGTTGGGTGCCCCAGGACAGGAACTCCGCTGGGGTTCTGCCCTTCTTGTGCCATTTGCTCATCCCCTCCCCGGCCTGGCTGGAGGCTCCAATGTCCCAGGAGCAGTGCTGGCAGTGGGGGGAGTTCCTCTTGCTTCCCAAAAATCCCTTTCCGTGTGTGCTGGGGGAGAGGGGCTGCCTGTGCTGCCTTTTTGGGAGGATTCCCATGAGCAGCATCCTCAGGGGCCTCAGATCCAACTTGGCTGGGAAAAACTGGCTGCAGACAGGGAGAGCTGATGTGGCAGAGCAGGAGAGGGACCTCTGGGTGGCTCCATCCTCACAGGTTTGGCAGTGGATGTTGGGATTTGTCAATCTGTGCTGCAGGAACGTCCCTGTGCTCCTGCCCTGTCCCTGCCCCTGTGTTCAGCAGGGAATCTGGTGCTGCCCAGCACAGCTGGCAGGAGACAGCCCCAGTGCAATGTGGCAGCAGCTCTCTGGCCACAGAGACAAACAGAAAACATTCCCAGAACGATGCCTGGGAAGGGCTGTGAGAAGATCAGAGAAAAGAATGAGAAAATTCTTATCTTAACCAGCTGCACCTGCTATGGTGCACATGTGAATGTGTTATGGAGATCTGTTTACCAAAGGGTGGTTTCTTAATTAACCAGTGGTGATGGTGTTTGGATTGGAGGATCAATTAGGCCTGCCTGTAGCAAACTGAGGTATAAAAGTATGGGTTTCTTAATAAAGGTTATCACTATTGATCAGCCCTCTGTAATACATGGAGTCTATATCAATTATTACCCAGCCAGGGGCCTGATCACAGAATCAGAGAATCACAGAATTTCTAGGTTGGAAGAGACCTTTAAGACCATCGAGTCCAACCCATGTTCTAACACCTCAACTAGATCATAGCACCAAGTGCCACATCCAGTCTTTTTTTAAACACATCGAGGGATGGTGGCTCCACCACCTCCTGGGTAGATGATTCCAGTATTTGACCACTCTTTCTGTGAAAAACTTCCTCCTTAATTCTTGCCTGTATCTCCCTTGGCACAGCTTGAGACTGTGTCCTCTTGTTCTGTCTGTTGCCCAGAGAAAGAGACCCCCAGCTCACCACAGCCACCCTTCAGGAAGATGAAAAGGGTGATAAGGTCACCTCTGAGTCTCCTTTTCTCCAGGCTGAACAACCCCAGCTCCCTCAATTGTTCCTCATAGGGCTTGTGCTCCAAGCCCCTCACCGGCCTCGTTGCCTCCTCTGGACACGCTCAAGCATCTCAAGGTCCCTCCTGAACTGAGGGGCCCAGGACTGGATGCAATATTCAAGGTGTGATTGCTGTTTCACTGCAGCCATTGCAAGGAATTGTTATCCTGGCAGTGCTGTGACACATCCTGGGCTGTCCTGGCTATCCCAGCTGGTGCTTCCCACATGCTCCAGTTCCTGCTGGTGTGGAAGGAATCCCCATGGACTGCCTGGTCCATGGAGCACCAGGGTGCTGGATCACACCTGAGATCATAAGACAGTGTCATCAGTGGAGCTCAGAATGCTGGGTTGGAAATTTCAACGTAAAAATACAAGAAATCTCACCCTTCTCATGAGACTAAAAATAGAATAAAAGTTTTTAAACGCGTCTCAGTTGCCCCACTCTGGGTCAGAAAGGAGCATAATCCAACAGCAGGGCAGCCTTTGCACCACAGCCCTGCCAGAACCTGATTTTGGGTCAGCTGCTCCCTCCAGGCAGAGCCAGACTGCTCCCAGTGACAGGAGTGAATTATCCTTTAATAAGGTTTGATGGAGGATTTTATGGGGCCACATTAATATGTATTCACTCAGTGCTGGAATCCTTCTCTGGGAAGGTTTTTAGGCCCTCCAGAGTGGTGTGAGCTGCTCACACCCATCCATGGGATGGGGTCCCTGCTCTGCCAGCTGTGGCCAGCAGCTCCAGGGCAGGGCAGTGCCACAGGGACTGCCTGCCCACCTCTGTGAGAGCCACAGGTGTCCCTGGGGTGCATTCCTGGCACCTGGGCAGGAGGGGCTGGAGCAGGATGAGCTGGCAAACCTTGGGAGAGGAGAAGAGAGGAGAGGAGTGAGGCAGAATTGCTGGGCAGCCCCTTGGGCTCCATCTTCCCCTTTGTGTGAAGCACAGCCTCCTGTCTGGGGGTATTTTTGTTTTGTTTGTCAGACAGCCACTTCAGGATTTAAAAAGCATCACTTGAGAGTCTGCTGAGCTCCACAGACTTCTGAGAGACCTTGGCAGGCAGGCAGTGCAGCAGGGAGCAGTTGAACACGTCACCCAGCTGTGCTGCTGGTCACTTGGGGGCTCTAATGGCTTTATTTCATTAGCACCAGCTCGCTGGGGAGGGCTCTGCGTGCTCAGCACTGCTGAAACTCCTCACTGCCCAGGAGTGTTCATTTAATGCACTGAATTTCTTAACAAGCCCCATAACCAGTGTACCTAATGTTCCTCCCGGGGCTCTCACTCGTTTCATTCCTCAGCAGAATCGGGGAGGTCAAGAGCTCTCCTGCATTAGCAAAAGATGTTCCACCTTCCTTATTATCCACTGTTCCCTGCAAAGATTCTTTTCAACTCCCGAGGGAAAAGTCACCTTTGATTTACATTTTTTTTCTTCCTCTCCCTTTCCTTCTTCAGTGGCAAAACATTTATTGCTGCTTCAAAAGATGAGAGAACTCCTCTGATTGTGGCTGGGGTCCTCACCCAGCTCTAGTGAGGCTCAGTCATCAGCCTGCCCACACCTGAGGAGTGGGAGGATGTGGAAGGAGATGGAAGGAGATGGAAAGTTTTGTCGTGCACCAGCATTAAACCATTTTTTCCCCCATGGTCACCCCCCAGTTGTCACCAAAGCTGCAGGAAAAACAAAATCTCTCCAACATTTTCAGTGTAAGAGAATCAAGGCATTACTTCATTCTGGCCAGGATGTGCAACAGAAATCATTGCATCCACACGTTGTCCAGGTGTGCACAGGATATCATTCCATCACATATAAACTTCACCAGGATTTTTACAAACACTGTCACAACCATAGAAATTCATTGGTTCCATGTACATTGGTTCCACGTTGCTCAGTTCTCAGTATTTGGTTTCCTATTGCTTATCAATCTCTTCACTTTCAATGTTAATTAGGTTCTCATTTTTAACCCTCTTTTCCCAGACCAGGTATCTCTGACCAAGCCAGGGGGGATGTTTGGTGTTGATGCTCATTAATGGCTGTTAATTGTCATTATCTTTGTGCACCTCCTGTGCCACTCCCAGTCTGTTGAGTTTTAAGCTCATCAGACCTTGCTGGACCAATCCTCTGAAAAGAAAGTTCAATTCCCTTCCCCCATCCCAAGGGCGAGCAAAACTGACTAAAGCTATAAAATAAAACAATTTAAACTTGGCATATTTTCCAAAACAGTGAAAGCATCTTTTGGTGTGCACCCAGGAGAGGCCCTCAGAGCTGAAGCCCAAGGTGCTCAGTGTCAGGAGAGTTAATCCACAAACATCAGAGGTTTATGTCCAAAAAGGAGACAGAGGAGTCCTTTTTACTTTATTCGAATAAAGAGAGAGGCCATGGGGCATTCCCCGGGGTCTCTACAATATTTGGAGGATGCAGACTCCTTTTTATCCCAGTTTCCAGCCACATTTCCCTTCTCTCTTTCCCTATCAGCTGAGGTACTTGGGAGGATAAGCCTGACACCAAAGATTTCCCTCTGATGTATAACCCTCCTTTTAAATTTTTAATTCTTATGGAATTTAGGAGTTTCCCCATTGTTTCCTTTATCTTTCAATATCCAATTTCATTTATCAGTAAACCTACAGTTTGATTGTAAAGGCAAATATCTTTTTCCATTCATCAATCAATGGAATCCTTCCCATTGTTTATCTCTCAGTGCTGGTTTTATCTACCAGCAGCCCCACAGATTGTTTGTAAACACAAATCTGCCGTTCCTCTCATCAGGAAGGGCAGCTCCTGAGTGTGCATCACTCAGCTGAGGGCTTGGGCAGGCCCTGGGGTTTGGGCTCAGCTTCTGCCCCTGGTTCTGCCCAGTGCCCTCAGAACCTCCCCTGTGCCTCGTGTCCCTGGTGGGTGTTACAGATGCACATTAGAATATTGCAACTATTAAAATGGATTGTGTCTGTGTAAAGTAACTTTGGTATAAAGACAGTTTTTATTTCTATGGTTCATTATCTCAGTGCAATAGCTGATATCAGTGTGCTGTGTTCCAGTGCCTGCTGGGGTGGGATATCAGCCAGGGCACACAGGGTGAGCACACCTGGCCAGATGTGCCAACCATCAGCACTCACCCTCTGTGAGTGAGGGCCAGGGCCCAGAACTGGAGGGGATGAGAATGGGCTAAAACCACACCCAAGGAATGCCCATGCTCTGAAAAGGTGAACCCAAGGAGGAGCCAGGCTAAACAGTTCTTGGAACATGTAAACTAGTTTGGGGAAATTTGCTATGCATGAGGGTCTATGAACATGCAGAGGCTGATGTAATTCAAGGTATGTCAGGGGTACCCCCAAGGTAACAGGGTGCTCCTGGCTGAGTGCCAAGCTGCACCTGGCTGTGATAACCTTTGCTCTGTGCTCCTGGTCCCCCATTGTCCTTTACTGAACTTTTCCCGTTTTCACAGGACAGTGAAGGTGTTTTTCACACGGGTGAGAGGCAGCTCGAGGGGTTTCTGCTCTGCAGGGTGGAAGGGGAGGTGATGGAGAGAGGAATCCCTGGGAAGGGCTCTGGGGATCCCTGTCCCAAGGAAAGCAGCAGTGCAGTGCCAGGGCTGATGTGCCCGGGTGTCCCTGCCCAGCTCAGCTGTGAGCAGGGCTGGCAGTGCCCAGCCAGGCTGCAGGGACAGCACCTGCTCAGCTCCCTGTGCCCACGGTGGCACAGCCGTGTGGCCCCAAGGGACACCAGCAGGGGCTCCACGTGTCCTGCAGGTAGCAGGTGAGGGAGCAGGGACGGGATATCCCGGGCATTGCTGTGCCCCATCCCTGGGGGTGCCCCCATCCCTGGGGGTGCCCCCATCCCTGGGGCTGCCTGGGCACTGCTGTGCCCCCATCCCTGGGGCTGCCTGGGCATTGCTGTGCCCCCATCCCTGGGGCTGCCCCGCTTCCAAAGCTGCTCCTCCTCCTCCCCAGGGCCTGGCTTCTCTCTCTGCTGCTCATCCCGGCCTCTGCTGCTCTGTGCTCGCTGGGAGATGCAGGGCTGGGGAGCTCTGCGTGCCCTCCTGCCCCTGGTGTGACAGGTGAGCAGTGCCATGGCTGACTCTCACAATTAAAGGGCAAACATCCTGTGTATATGTTAAGTTTTATAGATTTATAGCTGTGTTTCACCCCCTTGTGTTGTTGTCAGGGGTGCCCTGGGTTTGGGACCTTTGGGAGGGTGGGATTGTCACTATGGCAGCACCTGAGCTCCAGTCAGGATTTAAGGCAGGGATCACCGCTGGACAGTGAAGGAGGAGTTGATGGACAGAACTTTGGGAGGAGCTAAAGAGTTAAAAGGTGAAACCTCCAGTGTGTGGGTGAGCACATGGTGGGAAAGATCCCCTGCTCCTGGCACTGTAACATTGTCTCTATTCAGTCTTCTGTTGTGATTTTTGATTAGGTTTTAATTAACCTTTTAAATTCTTGGAAGTGAGGATCATTTTTCTCCCACTGGCCTGGCTGCCTCCCCCAGGGAACAGGAATGAGATGGAGGCTGTCCAAGGCACCTGCCCTCATCCACTGGCCCTGCTGGTGTGGTGCTCTTGGATTTGTGGGGTTCCAAAGTGTGCAATGATCAATCTGACTCCATGCCCTTAGAAGGCTAATTTATTTAAGAGACTATATTATATTAAAAATTGTTATACTAAACTATACTAAAGAATACAGAAAGGATATTTACAGAAAGCTAAAAGATAATAATGAAAACTCCTTACTGTTTCCAGAGTCCCCACACAGCTCGGCCCTGCGTGGCCAAAGAGTGAAAACAACTCACATGAAACCAGTGGAACAATCACCTGTGGGTAAACAATGTCCAAACACATTCCAAAGCAGCAGAACACAGGAGAAGCAAATGGGAGAAGAATTGTTTTCCTTTTTCTCTGAGGTTTCTCAGCTTCCCAGGAGCAGAATCCTGGGCAAAGGGATTTTTCAGAAAATATGACAGGGACATGGTGGCTGCAGGGACCTGGCCCCAACACACTCCTGGTGCCAGGAGCTGTCCTGGGAGATGGGACACAGATATGTGACCAGCGTGGTGCCACAGCACCCCTGGAAGGGCCCTTTGCCCTGGAGAACCTGCAGAGGCCAAGGCAGGGATGGGGGCACACGTGGGGTCAGTGTGGGGAGTGCTGAGCACCAGAGGCACCAGGGCTGCCTGAGGAGCTGCTGGAGGTGTTTTGCTCCCTCCCAGCCCTGTGTGGCACCAGCAGCACAAGAAAGCACCCGGTGGGATCTCCAGGAGAGCAGAGCCCCTGCAGCTCTGGGGAGCAGAGCAGTCCCTGGAGACCTTCCCAGATGGGGATGGCGGCACCAGGATGTGGGGCAGGAGTGGGCTGGAGGAGGTTTGGGGAATGCAGATGCTTGGATTTAGCAAGAAGACACAAGGAAGGCAGTTTTGGGGGTGTGAGAGGGGGTGAGGTGGGATGGGGACCTGTGTGGGCAGTGGGATCTGGGGAGGAGAGACAGAGGGGTCTGACAGGGGGGTCTGACATGAGGAAGGACAGCAAAACCTGACAGGGCTGAGCAAGGGGATCTCTGCTCCAGCCCCAGAGCTCTTCCTCCCTGGGGTGTGCTGGGACAGGCTCAGCACCAGGGCTGGGAGCAGCCAGGGAAAGTCTCTGCAGCAGGGCCACAGCCAGGGAGGCCCCAGCTCCACGGTGGGGATGAGAAATGTGCTGGTGGGAGATGATGGGGAGGGCACACAGGGTGAGGGGCTGGGAGCCCGTGCCAGGGCTGGGGCAGAGCCACAGGGACACCCCTGTGCCAGCTGGATGTGCTGTGAGCTGCAGGTGGCACGTGTGCAAGGAGTGACCGTGCCCAGGGGGCACCTCCTGCTGCCCTGGACTGTGCTGGGCAGGAATTGGGCACAGAGCAGGAACAGCCCAGCAGTGCCCCAGGCTGCTCTGGGGGGTGCAGGCTGCCCTGGGGGCCCCTCCTGGCAGGACCTGGGGGCATTGCTGCTTCCCTGTGCCCTCCTGTGGCAGCAGAGGCCTCAGGCAGTGCCATCCATGTGCTGGGAGCACTCCAGCCCTGCAGCAGGGAGAGCTCCTGGAGAGGACCACAGGAGGAGCTTTCCTTGGGGTGACCTTTCCTGGAGTGCTTCTGCTTCCTTCCATCCTGCCTGGACAACATCTGGTGGATTTTCTGTCTGTCCCAGCAGTGCCTGAAGCTGCTCCCAGAGGAGCCCTGAGCTCTGGTGATGCTGACTGAAGGCAGCTCCAATATTTGAGTGTGAGCTGTGCTGGGGGCTGTCCCCAGCCCTGTCCCCTCCCCAAGGACAGCCTGGCTTGTGCCCAGCCCTGTGCTGGATTTCTCTCAGTTCTCCAGAGAAAAGAACTCCAAACTGTTTCCAAAATATTGGGCCCCAAATCTCACCACACTTTGTGGGATATTGCCCATGGGGATGCCCAGGATTTCTTTGGACTTGTCTCAGGCTTTTTATCATGTTCCTATTGACCCATCTAGTGGGAGCAGGCTCGCTGTATCTGACAGAGAATGCCTCTGTACTTTAGGAAAGCTGCAATGGGAGACTCTCCCAGTCCTTTTCCTCCATCCCTTCTCTCCTGCCCTCGCAGCTGAACTCAGCAGCTGCCTCTCTCATGGTGGGACTTTGGCTGATGTGGGTGAGCTCCTCCTCTGTCACCCAAACACTCCTCACCTTAACACAGGACAGGGACAGGGACAGGGCTGGGACAGGGCAGGGACAGGGACAGGGGTGGGACAGGACAGGGACAGGGACACGGCTCCTGCAGGACCACCAGCAGCCCCAGGGCTCTGCTCAGAGCAGGGACCCAGCAGCTGTCCCTGGGCGTTGCAATTTGGGTGTTGCACTCAGGGTGCAATTTCCTTCAAGAACCAGGAGCACGAATCAGCACGGATAAATCAACTCCTTTATGAGAACAAGGATCAGATTCTGGGTTCAGGATCATCACCTGGAGGCTGAACCACGGACTGATCTAAGAGCTGTAATAAAGAAAATTAAAGCAAGGAAACTATTAAAGGAATGAAGATTAAAGGAATGCTTCCCCATTGCAGCCCTTCAGCAGTTCCCTCATTTCCCTGAGACCCGGGGCCGACAGGAACCAGCACTGCTGAGCTGGGGCCACCCCGACAGGGACAGGGACAGGGACAGAGACAGGGACAGGGACAGGGACAGGGACAGGGACAGGGACAGGGACAGGGATGGGACAGGGACAGGGACAGAGACAGGGACAGGGACAGGGACAGGGATGGGACAGGGACAGGGATGGGACAGGGACAGGGACAGAGACAGGGACAGGGACAGGGACAGGGACAGGGCTGGGACAGGGCTGGGACAGGGACAGGGACAGGGACAGGGCTGGGACAGGGACAGGGCTGGGACAGGGCTGGGACAGGGACAGGGACAGGGTAGGGACAGGGACAGGGACAGGGACAGGGATGGGACAGGGACAGGGATGGGACAGGGACAGGGACAGGGACAGGGACAGGGACAGGGATGGGACAGGGACAGGGCTGGGACAGGGACAGGGACAGGGCTGGGACAGGGACAGGGCAGGGACAGGGACAGGGACAGGGCTGGGACAGGGACAGGGCCACCAGCAGCCCCAGGGCTCTGCTCAGAGCAGGGACCCAGCAGCTGTCCCTGGGTGTTGGGAAGGATGAAAATTTGACAAGAAAGTCTCACGGGTATTTGTGCTTAACAGAAAGATTTTTGAATGTAGAGTCTGGAGAAGGAATAGAGCTGTAGAGTTGTGTTGGAAAAGAAATGAAATTTAGCAAAAGATTTAATTATAGTTTAGTTATAGGTCGTGTGGTTTGAAGCTGCGTGTTGAGTTTTGTGTGTTACTTAGCAGATTGCTTAGGAACTTAATAAAAATTAAGCTAGTATAGGGAAGGTTACTTGTTTAACCGGTTTTTGAGCAGCACATAATGTGATAGGTAGAAGATGGATGATTTTATTTTTGAGCTTAGGAATGATTGCAAAAGCCTTGTCGATCATTCATGCTGAACTGTTTCTTGGATATCTTTTTGTTATGGATTATGAGTATAAAGAACACCTGTATTCGAGATTTCTTTGGGGTTCTGGCTTCGGGGCGTGAGCCCACGGACCCCCGGGCCCTCAATAAAGCACCGCACAAAACTTATCTGAGTTTTGTGTCATTTATCAAACGGGCAACAGTTGGAAGCAAGTTTTGATACAGAAGAAAAGAATTGCTGAGCCAGTCTCACTGGATAACCAAGGAGCCAAAGGATGTGTTGGTTAGAAGGGGTTTTTATGGCTTAGAGCAAAGGATAAACCCACCCCAAACAAGAAGATGTTTTTACCAAGCACAAAGATAGCACAGGCAAACAAGTCAGCAAAGTTGCAAGTAGAAAAAAGGTCTCAGAATTTTCCACTGCAGGAAAACTGAAAAACAATTTCTAGATGAAACTGTAATGTACAAACTTTTAGTGATTGGAGAACAGTAACATGAATATGGTAATTACAGTAGTTATGGTAGGCTATAGATAACAGTTAAGGTATAGATTGGTTCTGCTGTATTAAGATGCTCAGCAAAGAAAAGTCTAGAATGCATTGTAACCAAAGCTAAAAGGTCTCCAGACCTGCAGCTGGAGCTGACAGCTGTGGGCACAGCTCTGCCACCCACGGCCCTGGGCTGCTCTAACACCTTGGATGGAATAAACTGCATTTTGGATACAATAAACTGCATTTTGGATACAATAAACTGCATTTTGGATACAATAAACTGCATTTTGTATACAATAACTGCATTTTGGATACAATAAACAGCATTTTGTATACAATAAACTGCATTTTGGAGAGCCCCTGGAGTCCCACATCCCTCATTTCAGCTCTCACACCTGGGCAGTGTGGTGGAGTGTGCCCTGCACTAAAAGATCTGCTTGTCTGCAGCTGGCACTGAGTCACACCTGCATCTCTCTGGGGACATGGGGTGACACCATCTCAGCTTGCACCGAGTGCCACAGAGCCGGGAGGAGCCCTGAGGCTCCTTGCAGCCTCCTCCATCCCCTCCTGCCCCGGCAGGCTGTGTCTGACTGCTGGGTGCCACAGCCCGGGTGCCCCGCTCAGCACAGGGTGCCCTGGGGCTGCAGGGCTCCTGTGCCCAGCAGTGAAGCTGCTGCTCATGTCCTGACCCCTCAGTGCCACACGGTCCCTGGAGGAGCCTGTGGCCCTGGCTGTGCTGTGCTGCCAGCCTGGCACTCTGTGAGTGTCCCCTGCCCACCCTGTGGCTCTGGCTGTGCTGTGCTGCCAGCCTGGCACTCTGCAGGCTGTGACCATCCCCTGCCCACGTGTGGCAGCCCCGGCTGCGGGGGAGCTGCAGTCAGCAATGCTGTGTTCCAAAAGGAGAAATAAGTAAATAAAGAGCCTTTGGCAGGAGTGTCATCTCCTGGGAAGAGACTGCAGCTCTGCTCCACCCACACCGTGCAGGAGCGGCCTTGGAGCTCTGACTCATTCCTGCTTCGGGCACCGTGGGCACGGCTGGGGCAGCACGGCCGCCACCAGGGCTCTGTGTCCCTGTGTCCCTGTGCCCTATGTCCCTGTGCCCTGTGTCCCTGTGTCCCTGTGCCCTGTGCCCTATGTCCCTGTGCCCTGTGTCCCCGTGTCCCCGTGTCCCTGTGTCCCTGTGTCCCTGTGCCCTGTGTCCCTGTGTCCCTGTTCCCCGTGTCCTTGTGTCCGTGTGTCCATGTGCCCTGTGCCCTGTGTGCCCGTGTCCCTGTGCCCTGTGCCCCTGTGTCCCCGTGTCCCCGTGTCCCCAGGCTGCAGGGACAGCAGGGGACCCGTGGGACCTGCAGGGGAACTGCCATGGCCACACCTGGCCAGGTAACCCAGCTGGCCTGGACAGTGCCCTCAGTGCTGTCTGTCTGTGTCCCCTCGTGTGTGCCAGTGTCCCGTGTGTGCCAGTGCCCTGTGTGTGCCAGTGCCCTGGGTGTGCCAGTGCCCTGGGTATGCCAGTGTCCCCTGTGTGCCAGTGTCCCGTGTGTGCCAATGCCGTGTGCCAGTGTCCCTGCTGCTGCTCTGCAGTGCCCGTGGCGCTGTGGGGAGGACAGGGGCATTTTGGGGGTGCAGGGGGTGTGTCTGTGTGCCAGGCACCACGGGCACTGCTGGGACTGAGAAACCAGAGAGGGTTGTGGTGTTGTGAGAGTGCCTGGGATGAGGGGAGATGAGAATTGACTCCGAGTTCTCAGAAGGCTGATTATATTATATTATATTATATTATATTATATTATATTATATTATATTATATTATATTATATTATATTATATTATATTATATTATATTATATTTTACATTATATTACATTATATTACATTGTATTATATTGCATTATATTATATTACATTATATCATATCATATCATATCATATCACAATGCTATACTAAAACTATACTAAAGAAAGAGAAAAGAGACATCAGAAAGCTGGAAAGGAATGATAATAAAAACCCGTGACAGACTCAGAGAGCCCAACACAGCTGGCTGCGATTGGCCATTAATTAAAAACAATTCACATGCTGGGTAACAATTCTCCAAATCACATTCCAAAATAGCAAAACATGGAGAAGCTGAAGCTTCCCAGCTTCTCAGGAGAAGAAATCCTGGTGAAGGGATTTTTCATAAAACATCATGGAAACCAGAGAGCTGTGGAGGAGAGGTGGGACCCAGGCCAGCTTCCATCGAGCTGCTGGGAGCACCTGATGGCCTCAGACCTCCCTCCAGCAGCCCCAGGTGTGCCTGGGGAGCTCCTTGTTGTCGGTGGTCACAGGGGTTTGTAGAGGATGGAAGAGACAGGATCTTGATTCCATGATCAGAAGGCTTGATTTATTATATTATGATATATATATATAGCATTATAACTATGCTACATAGAGATAGAAAAGAAAAGGAGCTTCTTCAGAAGCTGGCTAAGCTAAAAAGGAGATAGAAAGAATGAATAACAAAGGTTCTGTGTCTCGGCAGAGAGCGAGAGCAGCTCCACCGTGAGTGGTCAGTAAATCCAAACATCTACAGGGGACCAACTACGGGTGGACCTGTTGCATTCCATAGCAGCAGATAATAATTGTTTACATTTGTTACTGAGCTTCTCAGCTCTAGCAGGAAAAATCCTACAGAAAGGATTTTTCACAAAGAATGTCTGCGACAGCTCCTCACAGGGTGGGCACAGACCTGAGCTGGGGAGAGAAAACCTCCAAGAGCATCGGGCAAACATCTGTGGCTGAGGGGACCCCCAGATGTGGCTGGGGGAGAGCAACATCTGCCCTGTTCTGCTGCTGGGGGGGCTGTGGCTCTGGAGATGGCCCTGGTGAGTCCCTGTGCCCCCTGCCCTGTGCCCAGGCAGCTGCAGTGCCAGGAGGGCAGTCTGGAAGGTACCATCTCTGTGCCACACAGGGCTCTTCTCTTCCCTCCTTGGATATTCAGGCTGGGAATGTTCCTTGGCTAAAGGGCTTGTGCTCCACGTGTGGCACCTGGCAGTGCCCAGGGGATCTGGGCTGAGGTTCCTCCATGCCCTGTCCCTGCTCAGAACTGGCACCCTGAGGTTCCTGCCATGCCCTGTCCCTGCTCAGAGCTGGCACCCTGAGGTTCCTCCATGGCCTGTCCCCTCTCAGAACTGTTCCCCTGCAGCTCCCCAGCCCTGCAGTCCCTTCTGTCTCTGCCTCCATCTCAGCCCAGGTCAGGAGAGCAGCCCAGAGCCCTGCTGGGGCACCTGGCCCTGGCAGGGTGGGCAGGGTGGGCAGGGGCTGGGGGACACTGGGACATTGCAGGGGTGCTCAGCTCCACGTGTGACATGTCCTGGTTCTGGCAGCCTCGAGTTACACCAGGGGAGGTTTAGATTGGACAGCAGGGAAATTTCTCTGTGGAAAAGGTGCTCAGGCACTGGCACAGCTGCCCGGGGCAGTGGTGGAGTCACCATCCCTGGGAGTGTTGAAGGAAGGTGTGGATGGCACCTGGGGACACGGCTGAGCGGTGGCACTGGCAGTGCTGCTGGGACTGTTGGATCCCTCGATCCTGGAGGCCTTTTCCAGCCTGAAGAGTTCAGTGGGACCTCCCAGGTGCCCCTCAGGGACACAGTCCCAGGGATGGCAGGAAGGGGAAGGGGCAGAATTCCCTTTGCTGCTCCTCTGCTGGGCAGCACAGCTCTGGCACGGCCATGGAGCAGAGCAGCGGTGCCCAGAGCCCTGCCCAGGGAAATGCCCGGTGTGGCCGGGCAGGGCAGCCCCAGGGAGCTGTGGTGGGATCGGTGTCTCCAGGTCAGGGCTGGGGAGAGGAGGGTGGGCAGGAGGCTCCTTCCTTCACCTGCCTCACCCTGGCTCACCTGGAGCTCTGCACCCGCTCTGGGCCCTGGCACAGGTGCCCATTGCAGCTGGGGCTGCCCCTGGGTCCCTGGCAGTGCCCAAGGCCAGGGCTGGGAGCAGCCTGGGCAGTGCCAGGTGTCCCTGCCAGGGCACGGGTGGAACGAGGGATCCCTCAGGTCTCTCCCAGCCCAGAGCATTCTGTGCTCCCAGGGCAGAGGGTCCCTCCCTTGGCCCCTCTGTGCCCCTGCAGGGAGGTGCCAGCGCTGCTGTCCCTCCTGGCACACTCCAGGTCTGCTTTGAGTTTTGTGCCTTCAGTGGCTCTGCCAGCAGGTGACTGTGCCCCTGGTGCCCCTGGTGCCCCGGTGCCCAGGGATGCTGGCCGGCAGGAGCAGCAGGGCTGGGGATGCCACACACAAATGGTGCAGAACTGACCCTGGCAGACGATGAGTGCCAGGAGTGCCCCTGGGGCTGCTGCAGGCTCCTCTCCTCTCCTCCTCTCCTCCCCTCCTTCCCTCCCCTTGTTTCCTTCCAGGCACCACTGGGGCATTTTTAAAATTAATTTTTTAAATTATAAGTGTATAATATCACATAATAGAAAACCTCAAGTTTAAAGTTTTAAAATATAATAATATATATAAAACAAAATAGAAGTTTTAAAACAAAAACTAATTCTTCTTTACCTTCTTCTTCATAAGTAGTATTATATAATTAAATAAAAAAACCACATTACAGAACAAAAATAATTAGTTATTAAGTTAAAAATAAAACTAAATTAAATTTAATTTCTTAATTAAACAATTTACCCTTAAAAAACCTTATAAAAGAAGATACATCTCCATTTTTGCCTTATTAGAACAAAATACCATGAAACTCACAACTTAAAATTATAATATAGTATTATATGATATATATATCACTATATATAATAATATATAACATAATAATAGTATAATATATAGAAATAATATAATAATATAATATAATATAAAAGATAAGATAATAATATAATATAATATAATATAATATAATATAATATAATATAATATATAAAAACTAATAAACTAATATAAATATAATAGAACATAAAATAGAATGCAATATAACTATAAATAAACTATAAATAAAATATATATATAAATATAAATGTAAATATAATATGAATTATATAAATAGAATATTTCTAATATAAATAAAAACTAATAAACATCTAAATCCAAATTAAAAATACCATCTCACAATTTAATCCCGATCTAAAAAAAAAAAAAAAAAAAAAAACAAAAAAAACCAAACAAAAACAAACAAACAAAAAACCCCAAAAACAAACAAAAAAGAACAACCAAAAAACCCAAATGAACAAATCCCCGTTTGTGGTCCCATCCCGTGTGAGGGATGAAGGCACAGCCCTGCCCTCCCTGCCCTGCCTCTCTCCTGCCCCTGGGCTGATTTTCACAGCAGTGCCTTTGGGACTGTATTTTCTCTTTTCTCTGTTGGTTCCAGGTGCCCCTGGTGCCCTTTCCCCCCTGGTGTGGGCACCCTGTGGTTCCTGCCCAGCCCTGGCACAGCAGCGCCAGCGGGGCTGGGCGGCTCCTGCAGGAGGCTCCGTGCCCACGTTTGGCACCATCCACGGGCTGCAGCCCTGGGCTCACCCAGAGCAGCTGAACAGAGCCCGGGTCTGAGCCCAAGATGTGCCACCAAGGGCACAGTGCCCACCCTTTTGGCTGGAAAAGCCTCCAAGGTCCTGGAGTTCAGCTGCTTCCCCAGCACTGCCAAGGGCACCACTGCCCCTGTTCACAGGATGGTGACTCCACCGTGCCCTGGGCAGCTGTGCCAGTGCCTGTCCCCCCTTTCTGGGAAGAATTTGTCCCTAATTGCCAGCCTACAGATTTCCCCTGGTGCAGCTTGAGGCTGTTTCTCTTGTCCTCTCACTCATTACTGGCAGAACCCCGAGCCCCATCTGTCTAAAACTTCCCTTTTTTACTTCAAATTGTGCCCACTGTTGGAGGCAAAAACATCTGAGAGCATCTCCAGGGAGCCTGGAACTCTGAGCAGCCACAGCCTCGGGGGCTGAGCCCCTGCTGCACCTGAGAACAGCAGCCAGGACTGTGGGAAACATTCCCAAACATCTCCCTTGTGAAAAAAAACCCTATTTTATGATTGTCTTTTCACAAATGTTAAAATGAACATTATATGTGTTATGTTAGAAAGTTATGCTGTGTTAATTTTCTTGAGTAGTGTGTTAAATATAGTTTTAGGTTATAACAAAATGTTAAAATGCAAACGATGCTATGTAGGATACTTTTTTAAAGAAAGGACTTGCAGTGAGGTAGCAGCCACAGGACGCCTGAGTCTTTCAGAGAAAATGAATTTATTGCCTCTTATCAGAATAAATGAACTTCTTCCTGCCTCACTCAGCCATGAAGACACCGATAGGATTCAGAGGAAGAAGCTGACACTGCCCAGACAGAATCCTGTGTTTGAATGGAATTTATGCATCATGGATGAGGTGTATGAATATGCAATAGGATGTTGCTTTTAAGGGTTAATCCTCTGTTATCGTGGGGCCTTTTTTGAGCTTATGTTGCCCAGAAAAGGTACCTGCACTGTCCATAACTCTTTGTTTCTGTTGTCTCATATCGTCCTAATACAAATGGCCCAAATTATTATTACTGTATTTATGTTGCTATTTTTATAACCATTTTATTATCATTAAACTTTAAAAATTTTAAAAACAAATGATTGGTGTTTTATACATCCTCATCCCCAGGGCTGGGGGCTCCCAGCAGGGACAGGTGGCACCCAGCGTGGCACCCACTGTCCTGTGACCATGTTCACAGGGGTTCTTGGATGGGGGAAGAGAAGAGCATCTGACTCCATGTTTCAGAAGGCTGATTTATTATTTTATGATATATATTACATTAAAATTATACTAAAAGAATAGAAGAAAAGGTTTGATCAGAAGGCTGGCTAAGCTAAGAATAGAAAGGAATGAAAACAAAGGTTTGTGGCTCGGACAGAGAGCCCGAGCCAGCTGGGCTGTGGTTGGCCTTTAATTACAAATAACTCTATGAGATCAATCACAGCAGCAGAAAATCATTGCTTACATTTTGTTCCTGAGGCCTCTCAGCTCCTCAGGAGGAAAAATCCGAAGGAAAGGATTTTTCAGAAAAAGATGTCTGTGACACTGTGGCACCCACCATGGCACCCACCATGGCACCCACAGTGGCACCCACCGTGGCACCCTGGGCTCTGGGAGGGGCTGGCAAGAGGGACAGGGGGATGAGGGCAGGAGCCATGCCAGGCTGGCAGTGCCAGGTTTGGTCAGACCTGCACGCTGGGCAGGCAGGGCCCTGCAGAGCCCCAGGCTGGCCCTGTGAGCAGAGCAAGGCTTTGCCTCTGGATTCAAGGTGCACAATTGTGTCCCCTTGGCACCCCTGCTCTGACCTTCCCCGTCCTTTCCTCTGCAGACGCCTCAGCCTTTTTTCCTAGGAATTCTTGGATTGTTTAACCAGAGCAAACCTGCCAATTTTAGGGCTGGGAGGCAGGGCCTGCTTTCCTCCCTAATGGCTGCACTTGAGCAATCCTTCCTCCCAGAACCTGCGGGACTGCATGGAGGCCATCAGCCCCTAATGACCTTCCTTTTCCTTTGCCTTTTCCTTTTCTTTTCCTTTTCCCTTTCCTTTCTCCTTTCCTTTCTCCTGTCCCCTTTCCTTTCTTTTCTCCTTTCCTTTTCCTTTCTCCTTTCCTTTCCTTTTTCCTTCCTCCTTTCCTTTCCCTTTCTCCTTTCCCTTTTCCTTTTTCTTTCTCTTTTCCTTTCCTTTCCTTTCCTTTCCTTTTCCTTCTTTCTTCCTTCCTTCCTTTCCTTTCCTTTCCTTTCCTTTCCTTTCCTTTCCTTTCCTTTCCTTTCCTTTTCCCTTCCCTTCCCTTCCCGGGGAGGAGGGGAGCTCCAGCTCCTGCCAGCCAAGCCCTGCACTTGTCATTAAAGCCCTGAAGCAGCAAAATGCTGAAGAATATCTCTGAGGTGCTTTCCAGAGGGGGAGGGAGAGCTCACAGCTGCAGCACGAGATGCCTGGAGGAGCTCACGTCCCCAGCAGATGGGACAGGCAGGCCTGGACAGGCAGGGACAAGGACAATGCCAGCTTCCCCTGGGGCAGGGCTGCTCACAGGGACAGGACAGTCCCTGGAGGGCCCTTGGCACCACCCAGGGAAGTGTCTGTGTGCCACCATCAGTTCGTGCTGCCCTGCCAAAGCTGACTTGGGCTTCTCCATTGGTGTCCTGAAGTTCTGAACCAGGCTGGGGGACACGTCTGGGGTGCGATGGTGCTGCTGGGGTCCCTTGCAGAGAATTCTTACCTTTCCCTGAGGGAGTAAGGACGGTCACTGTGCAGGATGTCTGTGGGATGTGTTGGGGTCCTGCCTCCCGTTCCTGGCGGGGTTTGGAGCTCCCCGGGGCTCTGAGAGCCAGGGCAGGGCTGGGCCAGGGGCTGTGGCTGCTGTGCTGGGGGGGCTGCACCAACCCTGCTGGGAGCAGCTCAGGGACCCCCACCTGTAGCCATGATATTTTCTGAAAAATCCTTTCCTTAGGATTTTTCCTCCTGAGAAGCTGAGAGGCCTCAGGAACAAAATGTAAACAATGATTATCTGCTGCTGTGGAATGCAACAGGTGCATCTGGGATTGGTCTCATGTGGTTGTTTCTAATTAATGGCCAATCACAGCCAGCTGGCTCAGACTCTGTCCCAGACACAAACCTTTGTTATCGGCTTCTTTTTCCTTCACCTGCCCACAGGGACAGAACTTCTTTTTCTATTCTTAGCCAGCCTTCTGATGAAATCCTTTCTTCTATTCTTTTAGCACAGTTTTAATATAATATAGATCATAAAATAATAAATCAGCCTTCTGAAAAATGGAGTCAGATCCTCATCTCTTTCTCATCCTCAGACCCCATCACACCCACCCAGGGCTGTCCCACCCCCTGTCCCCAGGGCTGTCCCCAGGGCAGGAGGGGAGCGGGGCTAGGGCCACCCATGCCAGGCCGTGCCCATGCCAGGCCGTGCCCGTGCCAGGCTGTGCCCGTGCCAGGCTGTGCCCGTGCCAGGCTCTGCCCGTGCCTCGCTGCCTGGCTCATCCTCTCCTCCCGGCTGCTGCCCTCGTTCGGCCGCTCGCTGGAGATGAAAAGTGACCTTAAAATCCAGGCCAAGGTCACCCTCCCCTCCCGGGCGGGCGGCAGCCCCTGCACAGAGCCTGGAGCTCCCACAGCGCTGCAGCCACTGCCGGGGCACCGGGCTGGGCACGGACACACGGACACAGGGACACACGGACACAGGGACACACAGGCACAGGGACACACAGGCACAGGGACACAGGGACACACGGACACACGGACACTGGGACACACGGACAGGGACACACGGACACACGGACACAGGGACACACGGACACAGGGACACATGGACACACAGACACAGGGACACAGGGACACACAGACACAGGGACACACGGACACACGGACACACGGACATGGCTCCGGAGCCCAGCTGGCCTGGCTTACCAGGGACCACGGACTCCTGGTCACCCTGCCATGGCAGGGACACCTCCCACTGTCCCAGGCTGCTCCCAGCCCTGCCCAGCCTGGCCTTGGGCACTGCCAGGGATCCAGGGGCAGCCACAGCTGCTCTGGGCACCTGTGCCAGGGCCTGCCCACCCTCACAGGGAACAATTCCTCCCTAGTACCTTATCTAAACCTACTCTCTTTCCATCTGAAGCCATTCCCTTGTCAAATCCCTGTCTCTCTTTTCAATGAGCCCCTTGGGCCCTGGGAGGGGCTCTAAGGGGTGCCTGCTCCCCAAGGATGTCCCCAGAGCCAGGGCACTGGGGCAGGTGGCTCTGCAGCACCCCTGGCCTGCAGAGCAGAGTTTGTCTCACATGAGCAGGAGATGTTCCTGCTGCTCCTCCTGGTGCTGCCAGGCTTTCCTTCCGTGGTGGGAGCTGTGACACACCAGGAGCCAGCGGGGTTGGTGGAGCCAGTGCAGTGCCACAGGGGCACTCGAGGCTGCTGTCACCTGCATCAGGGTGGCCTGAGGCCATTTTATTGCACCCCCTGCTCCTTGCCCTGCCACAGACACTGTGGTCTGACCACCTAAACCCTCCTGGTCCAGGAGCCAGCCAGGGCCAAGTGTGCAAATGAATTTCCTGGGGAAGCTCCAGAGTCCTGTGCCCTCCTTCCAAGCACCAAGATATGGAATATAAAAGGTTTATTGTTTCAAGGGGACCCAGGGGTCTAAGGCAAAACCTCCCAGTAGCAAATGCTGAGCAGCAGCAGCCCTTCTTGATGAGAAACGTCCTCCTGACTCTCCCTGATGGCTTTCCAGGTGGATGCCAGCACTCCCATAGTGCTTTTTGCTAATGGAGAAAGATAATCCTGATGTCCTGGCCAGCACTGTGTCTGTGCAGTGCCCAGGGCTGTCCAAGCTGCTGATGACTGTTCTGTTCCCTTGGCTGCTGTGCCCTGCCAGGATCTGCTCTCTGGCTGCAGCCCCTGGTGCCCCAGGAGAGGACAAAGTGCCCACCCAGGCTTGGGGACCATCAGGGGTGCCCCAGTGAGCAGGGGGGGCTGAGCCAGAGGTGAGGGGGCAGGAGGCCAAGGGCAGCCCCTGCCAGGGGCCTGGCAGCTCCCTGCGACCTGCAGCCCTCCCATGCCAAGCTCCTGGCACAGCGCTGCTGTCGCTGGAGAGAGGAGGCAGGTGCTCAACCCAAAATAACCAGATGGTGCTGGGCCTCCGAATGTAGGACAGGGGCACCTGTGGCTCCCTCTGCTCTTGGGCAGTGTCTGAAGGGCTCAGAGATCTGAACAGCAGAGCAGGAGCTGGCCTGGTGCTCCAGAGAGGATGCAGGGGAGCACAGGGACCCCCAGCCACGCTGGGGACACCAGCACAGCCCCAGAGCTGAGCCCAAGGAGCTGCTCCTGCACAGAGCACAGCAGGGATGGCTTTGCTCTCTGGGCTGGAGGGGTTTCCACTCTGATTTCTGAGGGATGGAGCTGCATCCATGGCCTCACATCCCAGAGATGGGGAGGAAGGGGAGGTGGGCACCGCAGGCTGTGGGTGCTGGTGGCACTGCTGGGCTGTGGGCAGTGCCAGGTGTGCTGTGACACCCGTGTGGGTGTCCCTGTCACAGACCTGCACCCTCCAGGGGAGCCAGGTGAGGCCCTGGCTGATCCTCCCTCAGCAAGGACCCCCTGCCTCTGGCTCTGGCTGGCACTGGGAGATGCTCCCAGTCCATCTGGGAGATGCTGGCACAGTCCTGGGTCACTGCCCATGTCTAAGAGCTCTCTGCCTGGTTCTTTGCCCCCTGCCATTGACAAGATGCCTTTGGTGCTGCAGCCCAGAGGGGTTTGCCATGGACACCTCTCAAAGCCAAGAGCTCTGAATCCCAGACCTGCAACTCCAGTGGGATGTTCTGTTTGCAGCCTTCCTCCTTTCCTCTCGGGAGATGAATCCATGGGGAAATGTGTCCCTGAGCACCTGTGGGTCAGTTCTGTGCCCTGGCACTGCACAGAGAGGTAGAGCAGAGCCCCTGGTGTGTCCCCCAGCTCAGGGATCCCAGCTGGGGAAGGGAAAGCATTGTCTGCCCTCCTGCCCCCTGGTTTGATCCATCTCAGCTTGGAAGGGACCAGGCTGGTGCCGCATCTGAGCCCTGGGTGGGGTTGGTCACCCCAGACTGAGACCCCTGGGGCTCCCAGACCTTCCTGGGGGCTCTCAGATCTCAGCCATGAGGGGCCCAGGGAGCCTCTTCTCCTCAGGTCCCATCAGCCTGGCAGTCTGCCATGCCCCAGGGAGAGCCCCAGCCCAGCCTGGCTGCCGTGGTGCCCACTCTGGGTGGCTGGGAGCAGCCCTGGGGTCTGTGCCCATGGAGGGGCTGGAGCCTGAGCCACGGCTGCTGGGAGGGGGCTCCTGAGGGGCTCCAGGCTGGGCAGGGCAGGTTTACAGCCCCAGGCTGGGCAGGGCAGGTTTGCAGCTCCAGGCTGGGGTTTGCAGCTCCAGGCTGGCTGGGCAGGTTTGCAGCTCCAGGCTGGGTTTTACAGCTCCAGGCTGAGCAGGTTTGCAGCCCCAGGCTGGGCAGGTTTACAGCCCCAGGCTGGGCAGGTTTGCAGCTGAGCCTGGAGCCAGCTCGGGGCAGGGTCCCTGTGCTGGGGCTCTGCTGGGCAGTGCCAGGGGCTGAGCCTGCACTGGGTGCAGCAGGTTGGGCTCCCAGGGCAGCGCTGGCACACCTGGGCAGGACCACGCTGGGCTCCTGTGCAGCTCTGCTGGCTCTCCCCACCAGACTCCTCCTGGGGTGTAGGGACAGCATTTGCCTGGCTCTCTAACCCAGGGCAGCTCGGTTCAGAGCAAAACCCGACTGTAAAAGCCAGAGCACAGCTTTTCACCATGCTGGCTCATTTGCACAAAATACCCAGGAGTGCCCGGGGTTCCCTCTGCTGTCCCAGGAGCACAGCTGCCACGTGGATCACCGGGCCTTGTTCCTCATGCTGACAGATCCAGTGGAAGAGGCAGTGGGGACCAGAGCTGCCTCCACCAGGGAGTCTGCAGGGAACTCTGCTGTGAAGTTCAGGCACCATCAGCCTTTATTAAACAGCATTAAAGCTGTCCCTGCAGACTGACAACATGAAAATTTCATGTGGCTTTTAAGTAAGGCTGGGTGGAGCTCGTTAAACATCGACATCTGGGGAACAAGAAGGAAGAAATCTGTGCCAGGGTGTGGGGAGGACACCCCTGGAATGCAGCAGGAGGAGCTCAGGGTGGGAGGGGACCTTCAGGGCACTGCCCATGGCTCAACCACAACCACATGCCTCCCTTCAGCACTGGCTGATTCTGGGACAGGGGCCGGGGCAGCAGCTGATCTCTGGTTGTTGAACTCTGGCTGCAGATCTCTTGGCCTTGGAGTGAGTCCTGAAGAGGCCACAAAGATGCTCCCAGGGCTGGAGCCCCTCTGCTCTGGGACAGGCTGGCAGAGCTGGAGGTGCTCACCTGGAGGAGGCTCCAGGGAGAGCTCAGAGCCCCTGGCAGGGCCTGAAGGGGCTCCAGGAGAGCTGGAGAGGGACTGGGGACAAGGGATGGAGGAACCAGGACACAGGGAATGGCTCCCAGTGCCAGAGGGCAGGGATGGATGGGAGATTGGGAATCAGGAATTGTTCCCTGGGAGGGTGGGCAGGCCCTGGCACAGGTGCCCAGAGCAGCTGTGGCTGCCCCTGGATCCCTGGCAGTGCCCAAGGCCAGGCTGGGCAGGGCTTGGAGCAGCCTGGGATGGTGGAAGGTGTCCCTGCCATGGCAGGGGTGGCACTGGGTGAGGTTTATATTCCCTTCCAGCCCAAACTATGCCATGATCCAATGGTTCTGTGATCTTGGAATCTCTGACTCAAGAAGATCCTTTTGTTCCTGTACCTGTGAGCTGGGGAATGAATGTAAAGGGTTCAAAGGCCACTTCTTGTCCTGGTCCCAGTGCTGCTGACAGGAACAGGAGCCAGTCCATTGCAGAGGGAGCTCTGTCCCTGTGGGCAGGTGAGGGCCCTGCTCCCTCTCCCTCCTGTGTCACCAGCTGTGGACTCCATGAAACGGGACAGCCCAAAGCTCAGAGCAGAGCAGAGCTCCTGTCACTCAGGCCTGCATGAGCTCTGTTCTGCCTTCTGTGAGAGCTCCAGGGCTGAAAGGGATTTGTCCAAACTCCTCCTCTGGTTCTGCAGCTCCCACTGGCATTGCCAGCCCTGAGCCTTTATGGAGCCAGAGCCCAAAGCTGCCATCCCTCAGAGGGGCCAAGCCCAGGTACAACACCCGAGCTCAGGGCAGGAGGGGCTCCCAGCCAGGCAGGGCTGCAGGGGGAGAGGAGCCATGGGTGCTGGGTGGGCTCAGCCAGAGCAGCACAGGGGGAACTGTGGCAGCAGCTCTCTGGCCACAGAAACACAACTATTGGAATAGGATCCCAATATTTCCAGGTGGAATGTGCCTGGGCTGTTCTGGGCCTCAGCTGCTTGGCCAGAGGCAGCAGCTGTGGCATCCAGCACAGGGATACCTCTGGTGGCTGGAAGTTGCAGCTAGGCACTAGAAACCAAGTCCAGGCTGGTGGGAAGCTCAGTTCTACCTCTGGTGAAGGTCCTTAGGCGAGGTGAAGAGAAAGGAGATGGTTTCTGATGGAGGATTAAAATCCAGAGCTTTATTGCAAGGGCATGGACATCTGAATTGTGGTAAGAGCTCCAACAGAACACAACCACGTGCTATCAAGGTCTTTTAAGCCCAGGGAGAAGGGGAGGGAAGGACAGGTGAGCCACCAACCAGGCGGCAGGAGGTGGGTCTCAGGGGACAATGACACTGGCTAACCCAATGATGCCCAGGGTGAGGGGCATCTTTTGAACTTCTGCCAACCACACGACAGCCTTGCTGGAATGTTAGGATTGACTGACAGCATTTTAGCAAGGGGACAAGGGAGGGGAGGCTGGCACACCTGAGGGACAGGGAAGTCTGAGACTGGAGATTGCAACACACTGCAACACACAGCTATGCCAGGCATCATTCTGGGAAAGTCTGTGAGAAGATCAGGAAAAAGAACTGGAAACAATTCTCATCTTCACTTGCTGCACCTGGTGTTGTGCACATGTGAATGTGTCATGGAGATCTGTTTACCAAAGGGGGGTTTCTTAATTAGCCAATGGTGATGGTGTTTGGATTGGAGGACCAATCAGGTCCACCTGTGCCATAACTGTCTATAAAAGAACAATGAAATCCTTAATAAAGATTATTATTGCTCAACCCTCTGTAATACATGGAGTCTGTGCTAATTATTACCCAGCCAGGGCCCGTGGCTGTGCCAGGAGCGTGGCCCAGGCCATGCCCAGGATCCCCTTGGCTCTGGCAGCCTCAGCCAAGGCAGGAGCTCCATCCTGACCCCTCCTCATGCACTCCAAGGCCTCCTCAGTTTGGGAGGACCTCACTTTGGGCCTGGTCCCCTCTGTGGGGACAGTTCCCCCCAGCCTGTGTGGCCCCAGCTCCCCCAGGGCTGGCACGTGCTGGGCTCTCCCCAGGCTTTGGCACAGGGAGGGCAGTGGGGAGCAAAGGAGAAGCTGCCTGGCCCTGGTGGCCCGTGCCCAATGGCCCCAGTGCCCTCAGGCTGCACAGGTGCTGCAGAGCCCAGGGAGGGGACAGTGCCCACCCTGCCACACGTGCCCAGGGAGCTCTGGGAGTGTCCTGGGGTGGCTCAGGGGGAGCTCCCAGGGTGGGAGACAGCTCCAGTGGAAGTTCTGAGTGCCAGAGATGGGGGCTGAGTGCCACCTGAGTGCCAGAGATGGGGGCTGAGTGCCACCTGTCAATAATTAACGCAGCACTTCCTTTAATGAGTGCCCCTAATTGCAGCAGCTCAGCCCTGTGTGTCACTGCAGCCCTGCAGGTGACCCAGGCTCCCCAGGTGGCACTGGTGACACTGCCCTGACACACAGATGGTGCCACACTGCTGGAGCAGCTGGTGCTGATGTCTGCAAGCACATTTGGCCTCTCCATGCCCCTTGTGGCAGCAGCTCTCCAGCCACAGAGAGAAACACAACTGACCCAGGCATCCTTCTGGGAAAGGTTGGGAGAAAATCAGAGAAAAGAATGAGAAACAATTCTTATCTTCACTTGTTGCACCTGGTGTTGTGCACATGTGGAATGTGTTACGGACAGTTGTTTACCCAAGGGTGGTTTCTTAATTAGCCAATGGTGATGGTGTTTTAATTAAAGGACCAATCAAGTCCACCTGTAGCAAGGTAGGGTATCAAAGCATGGGTTTCTTGGTAAAGATTATTATTAGCCTTCTGAAATCCATGGAGTCTGTGTCAGTTATTACTCAGTCCTGGCCCTGAGTCCTGTTTGGGGCTCTCTGGGGTCCTGCCCCTCCTGGGCCACCAGGCCACAATCCCCAGGTGTGGTACAAATGCCCCCACATGGGGACAGAGTGGGTTTGGGCATTTCAGGGACAGAAACGAGACAGTTCCCCTTTAGGGCACAGGAAATAGGGGTGAGACCCTCTGAGCACAGTGGGATCACTGAAGAACCCAGAGGAACAGGGAAAAGCCTGGGAAGCAAGAGGAGAGCCTCTTGCAGATGTGCCCTCCTTTCACTCCCTCTGACTCCTACCTCCTGGCCTGTGGAGAGCTCTCCAGAAGGTAAAAATCACCATTATTTGGTTTTTCCAGCTTGATCTCTAAAACAATAGTTAAATAAATATTGCTGGTGCAGCAGCTGTTTCCAAGAAAGGCAGCACACAGCTCCTGAGGCCCTGCCATGGGGATGTGTGGAGGGCAGGAATCCTGCACTGCCTGCAGTGTCCCTGCCCCTCTGGCTGAGCTCAGGTCCCTGTTCCCTCCATGCCAAAGCTGGGCATGGCTGTTTACAGCCCTTGGCCTGGCAGGACCCCGCTGTGCCCCCCAGCCTGCAGTGCCCCCAGCCCTCTGCTCCCTCAGGCTGGCACTGAGGGGGGCAGAGCTCCGGGGCTGGGCCAGGCAGGAGGGAGGAAAGCTCCAAGGAGGGCACCCAGGAGGGGCTGAGGGCTGAGACCCCCCAGCTCTCTGCAGCCCTTGCTGTGGCCATCAGCTTCCCCTGCCCGGGCTGGGGTGGCACCTGCCTGTCCCTGTGCCCTCCTGGGGGCTGCCGTGCCAGGGCCCATCTCCTGCTGTACTCCCTGGCTGGAATGCCCTCGATCCCAGACATCTGGAAATCCTGGCCCTGGCCTGTTCCTGCTGCCACCTGCCTCCCCCTTGTCCCCTGGGTCACTCAGCTGTGGCTCCAGCACCGGTGGCTTTCCCTGTCCTCAGCAGAGCTGGTTGAGGAACAGAGGGACACAGGGAGGGACTCACGGTGCCCCCGGGGATCCATCAGGCTCCTGAGCAAGGACTGGAGGGTGGCAGGGGAGCCATCAGACACCCCAGTGCTGCTGCAGCCCAGTGGGATGGGCAGGGGGCACAGGGCATTCCTTTGGGACCTCCTGTCCCTGTCCCCCTCCCTGCGACCTGGCACCCCCAGCCCAGGGACAGTGCCTGGAGCCCCCTCAGGAGCACGGCTGGGCTGGGCTGGGCTGGGCTGGGCTGGGCTGGGGGTGTTCAGAACCCCCCGGTTCTGCCCGCTCAGCCTCAACAGACACAGACACACACAGAGACACACAGACAGACAGACACAGGCGCACAGACACAGACAGACACACAGACAGAAAGACCCAGCCACAGCTACAGACACACACACAGACACACAGGCACAGACACACAGACACACACACAGACACAAACAGACAGACACACAGACACAGACACACAGACACAGCCACAGACACACAGACAGACACACACACAGACACACAGGCACAGACACACAGGCACAGACACAGACACACAGACAGACACACACACAGACACACAGACACGCTGCCTTCCTCCCCTCCCTCTCCCGGCCTCGGGGGGCTGCTGCCCTCACCTGCCAGGGGCTGGCACTGCTGGGGACACTGTGCCCAGGGGGGACACTGACTGTGCCAGGGGGGCACTGCCAGGGGGGCACTGCAAGGAGGGCACTGCCAGGGGGGCACTGCCTGGGCTGGAGGCGTTCAGGACACGCAGCCTCTGCCCTGTGCCGCTGTGCCCAGCCACGGGCAGGGCTGTGCCCACTGCTGGCAGGGACACCAGGCCCAGGTGACAGCGGGCTCAGGAGGGTCCTGTACCCCTGCAGCAGCTCTGCCCTCCTGCTCCCGGCCTGGCACGGGGGATCCCACCCCAAAGGATGCTCCTTGCCCAGGAGTGGCGCTGCCACCTGTCCTGCCTGCCCAGCCCACGGCCGGGGACATGTGAGGTGACAGAATGGGTCCCTTGGAGGTGACACCGATGCCAATACCACCGGTGAGAGGTGATGGACACCCTGCCTGTGCCTGGCAGCCTCCCTGCCTCAGTTTCCCCAGTTGTGCCATCCCTGGCTTTGCGTTAGGGTCCCACAATAATGTGAATTTTCCAAACCTGGGAGCAGATGTGATGCGAGCCCCCCTTCCTCTCCTCAGCCTCCTGCCAGCTCTCCAGTTCTGTGCTCCCATGGCAAACCCAAAAGCTTCCTCCTCCTCCTCCTCTTCACTGTTCTCGCAGCTGCCAGAAGAGCTCAGTGCCCTGACCCAGGACCTCAGCGAGCAGAACTGAGCTGGGCCCATCTGTGCTGGGGCTGGGCTGCTCCTGCAGCTCCTGGCTGTGGGGCCCAAGGCCCTGCCGGCCCTCCCCTGAGGCCAGGCTGCTTTCCCTCCACATCTCCCTCGTGCTGAGCACCTCCCTCTATCCGTGGACCTTCTGAGCATCATTTGCTTCCCAGGCATTCTACCCCCACCCCCTTTATTTTTAAATTCAAAGGAAAAAAAGCCATGTTTCCATAGGAACTTGGAGAGAGGCTGATCCCGACCTCATTATTTGCTCAGTGAAAGGAACTTTATTTTTATCTGTTTGTGTACATTGTCAGATTTTGGCTAAACCTACTTTCCTGACTTTGTACAGTGAGTTCTTTTAATCTTCATTTCAGATGCATTCATCCCGGGGCTTAATTTATCCTGTATTGTGATCAAATTTAGCTGAAAGCGATCTGCTTTGCCAATCCTGAATATTCATCAGCTGCCTCATTCATGCAGTGCGGCGGGCGGGGCTGCCCCAGGTGCTGCCCGAGGGTCGGACCCAGGACATGGCTCTGGCTGCCCTGGCTGGTGACAGACCCTGCCAGGGGCTCAGAGACCTTGGCACGGGGTGAAAACCACCTGTGCCTTCCATTTTAACCCATGGAAACAATTCCCAACTTTGTGTGAGGAGTTACAAGCCACAAGAGTTTGAGTAGAATGATAGTGAATTTATCACAGGGTGAAAATGTACAGTTTTGGGGTTTTTAGAATGGGGGCTCAAGAGGCAAGATGGAGGAATCTGGGCATGTCCTGTCCTTCTTCTTGTCCTCCATCTTCTGCTGGGATGGTGACACTTTTGGATTGGTTTAGAGTAGGGACAGACTGTCTAACATAGGTGATGGGTACTGGAAAATTATTGTAAATAAAGCACACATAGTTTGTAGTATAAAAAGCCAACACCACCCCAAGGGCGGTCACTGTGCCACAACCCAACCTGCTGGACAGACCTCAGCAGGTCAGAGAAAGAATATGACAGATAACAGAAAAAAAACAACCTTGAGACCCAGAGCCGAGTAATCCCAACCTCTTCTTCGGTCACAGGGCTGGGAAGAAAACTCTTGAATCCCTCGGGAGCCATTTCAGCACCACCAAACCCGGGAGCCGAGCTGCCCCTCCCTGCTCCGGGAGCTGCTCCCGTCCTGTCCCCGCTCGGGACTGCCCTCCCTGCCACTGCCACCGCTGCAGGTGGCCCTGAAGGAGCTGTGCTGAGCAGGGACAGCCACAGGGACACACAGGAGGGAGGATGGATGGTGGAACCCAGAGTGGTTTGGGTTGGAAGGGATCTTAAAGCTCCCCTGGTTCCAAGAGAGCTCTGAGGTATCCCTGGAGCCTTCCAGTCTCTGAGCCTTGGAGGCAAGGTTGGGAGAGGTGGCCCAGGGCCTCAGGGGGCTCCAGGAGAGCTGGAGAGGGACTGGGGACAAGGCATGGAGGGACAGGACAAGGGACACTGCCAGAGGGCAGGGTTGGATGGGATATTGGGAGGGTGGGCAGGCCCTGGCACAGGTGCCCAGAGCAGCTGTGGCTGCCCCTGGATCCCTGGCAGTGCCCAAGGCCAGGCTGGGCAGGGCTGGGAGAACCCTGGCCAAAGGGACCCAGCAGTGCCAGGGGCAGCACCTGGCAGAGGAGCCGAGCACTGCTGCATCCCCTGCCTCTGAAAAGGGCTGGGGTGAGGGGTGTGGAGTGAGCCAAAGCAGAAATTTGTGCCTAATGCTACCTCCAAGCCTGCCCTGTAATCCATCCCTCTGTACTAATGTCACTTGGCAGCTCTTCCCCTGGAGACTGCAGAGATTACTGCCAGGGAAGCCCTGGTGCTGTGTCCCTGGTGCTGTGTCCCTGGTGCTGTGTCCCTGTCCCCTCAGCCCTGGTGCTGTGTCCCTGGTGCTGTGTCCCTGGTGCTGTGTCCCTGTCCCTCCAGCCCTGGTGCTGTGTCCCTGGTGCTGTGTCCCTGGTGCTGTGTCCCTGTCCCCCCAGCCCTGGTGCTGTGTCCCAGCCCTGGGCCACCTCCACCCCCCAAGCAGCTGTACCTAATCTGGTTTAGCCAATCCAGCCCAGCAAAGCCCCTAAGTGGATTGGCTTATCTCCCCTCACTAACCCAATCTGCCAATTGGATCTGGCTGGGTTTGCCTGGTCTACAAGTCTGGCCTGGATTTATCCAGGAGATCTGCCCAGATGCTGCCTTGGAGGCTCAGTGCCCTCCCTGAGCCCCCTGATGCCACCACCAGTGCCAGGCCTTTGGGAGCACCGTGGGTGCCAGTCCTGGGCTGCTGGGCATGGGGCCATGGTTCTGTGTGCCCACCCCTGCAGAGCCACAGCACCTGCCACCCTTGGCTGGCACAGCCATGGCAGCAGCAGGATGAGCCCATGGATGGTTCATTCCTGTCTCTGCAGCCCTGCCCAGGCCCACAAACCTCCAGAGCCTGGGAATGCTGCAGGAGCAGCTGGGCTCTGCCCTGGCACTCTGAGGGATGGGAGAGGGAGGGGTCAGCAGGGTCACTGCAAGGTGCCTGGGGACTCTGCTCTGGGTAGCAGAGTACACAACTCTGTCCTTGGGACATCCCTGTCCTGGTGAGATGTCCCTGTCCCGGTGAGATGTCCCTGTCCTGGTGGGATGTCCCTGCCCTGGTGGGATGTCCCTGTCCCAGTGAGATGTCCCTGTCCCGGTGGGAAGCCCCAGCCTGTGCCACCCTTTGAGGGGCAGGGCTGGCAGGGAGCAGAGCCGTGGATGCTCCCAGCCCTGGGGATGAGCACCCAGCCCTGGGGATGAGCACCCAGCCCTGCCCCAGCCTCCCTTGGCTGTGGCAGCCCCAGGCTGCTGGGATGGAGGACAGGGGACAAGGGCACCTTTTGGGCCAGGCTGGGCCCTGCAGAGGCACAGCTGAGGCACAGCTCTGTCCCCACAGCCCTGCAGGGCCCTGCCAAGGACACAGTGACACGGAGCCACCTGCCACCAGGGCTGCAGGCACGGCCCAGCAGCAGCACTGTCACAGAGCCAGACTGACACAAACATCCTGCACAGAGAGCCAGGGCTGCTGGAGGAAAAGTGACTGCAGCTCAAAGCATCCTCCTTCCCAGGGGCAATGGGGAAGGAGGGCCCCAGAGTCCACCCCAGCCCATCCCTGCTCTGGCAGGGCTGTTGTCCCTGCTGTGCCGTGGGCAGGGACACGCTGGGACCCCTGCAGCCCCTCTGATCCCTGGGCTCACTCCTCAGCAATCCCTGCTGGCTTTGTGATTTCCCAGGCTGTTTGCTGGGCAGGAGCACACAGCTCACTGGAATCAAGCAAGTTGGGTTTGTTCCTACTGCACAGACCCTTTATTGGATGTCTTGAAAGAAAAAGCTGCAGAAACAGTGAAAGATTGCTCAGCCCCTCAAGTGTCAGAACCCAGCGCATCCCTCTGGGTGTCCAGAGTTGCCAGGACCCCACTGGGGGGCTCAGAGACCCTGGCACACAGCCCAGAACACCTGGGAATTTGATTTTGACCCCTGGAGCAAGTTACCAGCTTTGTATGAGGACATGAAAGTCACAGAAGTTTGAATAGCATAATAATAAAATTATCACGGGGTGAAAATGTGGATTTTAGGATTTTTGGTATGGGAGTTATGGGGACAAAATGGAGGAACTTGGGCATGTCCAGCCTTTCTTCTTCCTCTTCTTGGTCTCCATTTTCTGCAGTGATGTTGGCACTTTGGGATTGGTTTAGAGTAGAAGTGCCCTGTCTAACACAGGTGATAGGAATTGGGAATTAAGTGTAAATATGTTATACGTGGTTTGTAGTATAAGAGGACAACACCACCTCGGGGGGTCAGAGTGCCTGTGGCTGCTCTGCTGAGCAGATCTCGGCTGGACAGAAAGAAAATTTTATAGATAAGAATTAATAAACAACCTCAAGACTGAAAACTGAAGAGCTCTGACTCGTTCTGCAGCCACACAGGCCCAAGCAGAGACATCCTGCACATCTCAGGGCAGCAATGAACAACCAAACTCTGAGACTCAAGGCTCCAATTTAGATCAAGACTCTCTTGCTCTGAAGGGAAAGGTCAGAAGGGGATAATTTCTGGCCAGCTCCCTCAGCTGCTGTGAGGGCTGGGCTACAGGTGCAGCCCCCAGGTGCTCTGAGCACAGGGGCTGCAGCAGAGGGGGCTCAGCCCTGCTTTTCTCCCAGCAGCAGCAGAGCCTGTCCAGAGCCCTGCTCTGGGGGTGCTGCTCTGAGCTGGGCTGTAGGAGTGGTGGGGTGGGACAGTCAGGAGATGAGAGATCTCTGCAGCCAGGGCTGGAACTCAGGGTCCATTGCAAAGGGCCCTGCTGGGAGCTGCCAGGCACAGCCCAGAGCAGGACTGAGAGAGGAGCCCCAAAGAGGAGCCCGAGAGAGAGAGGAATAAAAGCAAGAGGGAAAGAGAGCGAGGCTCCCGTTACAATACAATAAATCATCTTCTGTGCTGAATATTCTAATTCTCACCAACCAATCTAGTACAATATACAAATCCTACAGCATTTACATACAGCCTATAAGAATCATTACATTACCATACTGGGTTACATTTTAAACCCTAAAAACTCCTCTTTGCGCCCCTTCTGCCAAGCTGTAGGGTCTGCTCTGACCCTTGGGCCGGTCTGCAGTCAGAGGGTGTTGTTCCATCAAAAGGGGATCACCTTCAGCTGGCCACACCATTGTTTTCCAGTTGTTCAGTAACTGAGGGATCTCAAAGCTTGCTTTCATTTCAATCTCGCTTACAGTTTCTATATTCTCAAAATCTTTTGCCAGGCAATCGTATTTATAAGGTTTTCCTGTTCCATCTTCCCCAACACCGGGTGTTCAGAGCTGACACAACTCCCCCGAGACCCCTGGTGTCCCCTGCAACACTGCTGCTGTCCCTGGTGCTGTCACTGTCCCTGCTGCCACCACCACTGTCCCTGCTGCCACCACCACTGTCCCTGCTGCCACCACCCACTGTCCCTGCTGCCACCACCACTGTCCCTGCTGCCACCACTGTTGTCCCTGCTGCCAGCACAGCTCCCGTTGCTGCCCAGCCGAGCCTGAAAGCAGGGCTGACACCTCTGGGCCCCAGCTGCCTCTTCTGCAGCCCGCCAGGGCTGGGGCAGAGCTCAGCTCTGGCTCCTGAGGCCACCTGGGACCTTTGCAGCTCCTGGCAGGGGCTGAGGTGCCCTGGTGCCCTGTGCTCGGCGCTGCCCGTGCTCACAGCAGGGCACTGCTGCCCTGACGTGATGCTCCCTGGCAGAATGAGGCAAGAGCTGCGCTGGGCAGGACCTCACCTGCCTTCCTCAGCAGTGCTGCGAGGAGGAGGAGGCACAGCAGGGGCAGGGGGAGGCACAGCAGGGGCAGGAGGGGGCACAGGGGGTTCAGGAGGAGGCACAGGGGGTTCAGGAGGCACAGCAGGGGCAGGAGGAGACACAGGGGGTGCAGGAGGAGGCACAGGGGGTTCAGGAGGAGGCACAGGGGGTTCAGGAGGAGGCACAGGGGGTTCAGGAGGAGGCACAGGGGGTTCAGGAGGCACAGGGGGTTCAGGAGGAGGCACAGGGGGTTCAAGAGGAGGCACAGGGGGTGCAGGAGGAGACACAGGGGGTGCAGGAGGAGGCACAGGGGGTGCAGGAGGAGGCACAGGGGGTGCAGGAGGAGACACAGGGGGTGCAGGAGGAGGCACAGGGGGTTCAGGAGGAGGCACAGGGGGTGCAGGAGGAGACACAGGGGGTGCAGGAGGCACAGGGGGTTCAGCTCCAGGCCTGCTCCAGGCTGGGCACCCTCCCTGGCTGTTCTGGGGGAAGAAGAGGGAAGGGAGCCTGTGGCACACTGGTGGTGACAGGGGTTTGATGCATCATGGACAATGTCACTATAGGACATGAAATAACACAGTGTGGACATGCTGCTCTGTTCAAGGTAAAAGAGTTTTTAAATTTCTGACTCCAGCATTTATAGATTTCCAAAAGTGACAGCGGATTGGAGGGTGACAGTGCCACCTCTCCAATGACACTGGACAAACCAACAGTCCATCAACTTTCTCCTCTTCTGTAAAAGAATGCAAAACAATGAGTTATTTACAGGAAGTGTGAGAGAAAGTTCACTACAAAAATGTCAACATCAGAAGGCTTAGAAAATCTTAAAAAATCAGGGCAACATGACAACTCACCACAGCAACTCCCATCTGGTGATTTCCAGGAGTTTGGGTGACCTTGCAGAAGGAGGGCACAGGAGAGTCAAGGGCTCAGCCTGGAGCTGGTGCTGTGTCCCCTGGGGAAGCCAGTGCTGGGCAGGACTGCGGGACTGGGATGGCTCTGAGAGCTTGTGGGAACAGGGGCGGGGGTGGCACGGTCGGGATGGATGGAGAGCAGAGATCTCTGCAGGCAGGGCTGGAACTTGGGGTTCATTGCAAAGGGCCTGGGGCAGGGCCCTGCTGGGATTTGGGGTTTATTGCAAAGGGCCTGGGGGCAGGGCCCTGCTGGGAGCTGCAGCCACAGCTCAGAGCAGGACTGAGAGAAGAGAGGGGGAGAACGTACGAGAGTAAAGGGGTGAGAACTGAGAGTGTGGGAAGAAGTGGAAGATGCAGTGGAAAGAGCAAAGAGAAGAGAAGGGAAGAAAAAAGTGGTCAAAGTTCCCGTTACAATAAATAACAATAAATACAATATTTACAATAAATACAATAAATCTTCTTCTGTGCTGAATATTCTGATTCTCACTAACCAATCTAGTACAAGATACAAATCCTACAGCATTTACATACAACCTATAAGAATCACTACATTATCACACTGTGTTACATTTTAAACCCTAAAAACTCCTCTTTGGGCCCCTTCTGCCAAGCTGTAGCGTCTACTCTGACCCTTGGGCCTGTCTGCAAGCAGAGGGTGTTGTTCCATCCAAAGGGGATCACCTTCAGCAGCCACACCATTGTTTTCCAGTTGTTCAGTAACTGAGGGATCTCAAAGCTTGCTTTCATTTCAATCTCGCTTATAGTTTCTATATTCTCAAAATCTTTTGCCAGGCAATCATATTTATGAGGCTTTCCTGTTTCATGCACCACAACAGAGCTCCTCCCCTGTCCCTGCACAATGAGTTCCATGTGCCCTGGCCACCCTGGGAGCAGCTGCCCCTCAGCAGGGCAGGGACAGTGACCTGTGTCCTCAGAGCACCCAGATCAGCCCCACCCCACGCTGCTGGGCACTGTGCCCATGCTGGCTCTGAGGCATGGGCATCAGCCAGTGCCAGCTGGTGAAGGACAGGGAGGTTTGGAACAGGCCCCATCCATCCCAGGGCTGAAGCAGTGTTGAAGATTGCAATGCAAGATGTTTTCCATTCCCATCTGTATGGCTGATTACCTTTGTCAGGTGGGCAGTTTGCCTTATCTCTCTCTTTGAGTGACAATATTCACACCTCCCTGGGGAGGGCACATTGCTGATAACAGCTCTGGAATGTCCCTGCATGGCTGATAAGAACTGCAGCATCCCATTGGGAGATGTGAGCCCAGAGGGAGGAGCCAAGCATTGCTACCCAGATATAATCCAGAGGTTCTGAGACACCAGCAGAGCTTCTCCATGGGATTGCCCAGAGGAACAGCAGCTGCCTCTCCTTCCACTGGATCATCAGAGGAAGAATCCATCCTTCTCTACAGGATCCCTGCTCCAGCAGAACCAGCCCTGACCCTGCAGGAGGGCTGAGCCACAATTCCAATGGCACTGCTGCCAACAGCCTGACCCACAGGGTGTCAGGCTGGGCTCTGACTCTGTCAGTGTTGCTCTAGTGCACTGCATTGTTTATTTTATCCTTTTTATTTTTTCCTTTCCCTATTAAAGAGCTGTTATTTCCTGCTCCCATATTTTTGCCTGAGAGCCCCTTAATTTAAAATTTATAGCAATTCAGAGGGGTGGGGAGGGTTTACATTCTCCATTTCAGGGGAGGCCCCTGCCTTCCTTAGCAGACTCCTGTCTTTCCAAACCAAGACAAGTGGCCACCTGAGCCCGCAGTGAGTCCTGTGGGATGGGCCATTTGTGCCATTGCTCTGCTCAGGGGCTGTCCTGCTGCTCGGGGGCTGTTCAGGGGCCCAGGGGATGGAGCAGCTCAGAGCAGCCCTGGCTGAGGCTGCAGGGAGGGCCCCAGTGCCAAAGGCTTTGCTGGGCCCTGTGCCCACCCTGGCTGCCTATGGGGCATCCCCTGCCTGCTCTGGGGCTCCAGGGCTCTGCAAAGGCACCCCCGGGGCAGCAGGGCCAGGGGGCCTCCCCCATCCACCCCAAACCCGCTGTGCTGCTGCAGGGCACTGCAGGGACCCCAAATCGGGGGCTGACCCCAAATCGGGGGCTGACCCCAAAGGGGGGCGGACCCCAAACAGGGGCTGACCCCAAAGTGGGAGCTGATCCCAAAGCAGGGAGCTGTCCCTCAAAGGAGGGGGCTGTCCCCAGAGCAGGAGCTGTCCCCAGAGCAGGAGCTGTCCCCAGAGCAGGAGCTGTCCCCACAGGTCTCCTCAGGACTGAGCAAGGGCAGGCTCCCCTGAGCAGGGCCAGGCTGCAGGGCTGTGCCCAGGCGGCTGCCAGGGGGTGATGCCAGGGCTCCACCAGGGGCTGCAGGGGTGCCAGGGGCAGGATGCCAGCAGGGAGCTGCACAGGGCTGGCCAGGGCACAGCCCCTCAGGGAGAGCTGGCTCAGGGTCTCTGCCAGTGGGGAAGGTGAGGGAAGGATGAGGGAAAGATGAGGAAAGGTGAGGGAAGATTGAGGGAAGGATGAGGGAAAGATGAGGGAAGGTGAGGTAAGGTGAGGGAAGGATGAGGGAAGGAAGGTGAGGGAAGGATGAGGGAAGGTGAGGGAAGGATGAGGGAAGGTGAGGGAAGGATGAGGGAAGGATGAGGAAGGATGAGGGAAGGTGAGGGAAGGATGAGGAAGCAGCTCCTCACCTCCCACACGGAGCCCAGGATGTTTGTGGTGCTCTCCATCAGTGGAGGCAGAGGAAGATGATGATGATGATGGGGAATGGTGGGAAATTGGGGAGCTCTGTGCCCCTCAGGAGACCTGAGGAGCTGAGCAGCACCTTGGCCTGAGTGCAGAAATCAGCACAGAGAATTTGTGCCTCTTGTGAGTCTGAGGAGGAAACGCTGCCAGGGCTGATGGATTCCTCAGAGGAGATGAGGCCTTGCAGCAGTTCAGAGATGAGGGAAAAGCTCAGAAAGCCACCAGAAGGACACAGAATGAGCCCAAACCGATCAGGATTCAGTCCCCAGAGGTAAACACAAAGACTGGCTCATGGAGCATGAGCTGCCCTGGCGCTCTTGACCTGGCAGAGGCTCGGTTTGTTCCAGGAAAGGACACGAGAGCCCAAAGAGCTGCATGTGGGGCTGCAGGGCTGCAGACAGTGATGGATGGGGCTGACTGGGAGGGGGGAGAGCCTGAGGGGCTTCACGTGAAGTGGAGCATTCAGGAGAGCAGGGCAGAGCCCAGGGGCTCCTCTGGGGCCTTTGAATCCAAAGGCACCAGCAGAGACACGGCAGAGTTTGAGGAACCATCAGGAGGTGAAGCAATGGAAAGGATGGAGCCAGTGCATAACAGCTCTGGGGTGATGCTGGGCACAGTGAGGTGCCAGGCTTGGCTCTGGGCAGTGACACCAGTGACACCAGTGACACCAGTGACACCAGGGACACCAGGGACACCAGTGACACCAGTGACACCAGTGGCACCAGTGACACCAGGGACACCAGGGACACCAGGGACACCAGTGACACCAGTGACACCAGTGACACCAGTGACACCAGTGACACCAGTGACACCAGGGACACCAGTGACACCAGGGACACCAGTGGCACCAGTGGCACCAGTGGCACCAGGGACACCAGGGACACCAGTGACACCAGTGGCACCAGTGGCACCAGTGACACCAGCACAGGGAGATCAGGCCCTGGCAGAGCAGGCAGGGCTGTGAGGGTGGGCACCTGGGGGCTGTCCCCTCATGTCCTGCACCTTCCTGGCTGCTGCTCGCTGGGAGCTGGACCAAGAGTGGAGTCAGAAAGGACAGGACAGAGCCAAGGGACCAGCCCTGAGCTCTGTGCATTCCCAGCTCCTCCCTGTGGATCCTGCCCCATCCCTGTGACCCTGCTCCATCCCTGTGATCCTGCCCAGCTCCTCCCTGTGGATCCTGCCCCATCCCTGTGATCCTGCCCAGCTCCTCCCTGTGGATCCTGCCCCATCCTTTGGATCCTGCCCCATCCCTGTGATCCTGCCCCATCCTTTGGATCCTGCCCCATCCCTGTGATCCTGCCCCATCCTTTGGATCCTGCCCCATCCCTGTGATCCTGCCCCATCCTTTGGATCCTGCCCCATCCCTGTGATCCTGCCCCATCCTTTGGATCCTGCCCCATCCCTGTGATCCTGCCCCATCCTTTGGATCCTGCCCCATCCCTATGATCCTGCCCCATCCCTGTGATCCTGCCCCATCCCTGTGATCCTGCCCCAGCTCCATCCCTTTGGATCCTGCCCCATCCCTGTGACCCTGCCCCATCCCTGTGATCCTGCCCCAGCCCTGCTGCTCCTGCTGCCCTGAGCAGGGCCCTGCTGCCCCATCTGTGCCTCCTCCACCACTCCAGTGCTCAGATGTCTCAGGGGAGCTTTACGGTCAGCAGTTCATTTCATTTGGGGCTTTTTGTCTTTTGTACCCAAACTTTGGTATCCCATGGGCACAAATACAACTAACAGAGTTTGGTGGGAGTTTCCTGGAAGATCCCAAGGAAGACAAACCCAGATTTTTGTGCTTTCTTGTGATTTGAGGAAGACTGAGTCCTGGAGGAGTGCCCAGGTTCATTAGTGCCATACCTGTACCACAGAGGGCTGACATCATCCCTTGGAGCTGAGGGGAAGTGGCAGCAGGGTCCCCTACCCCAAGGGACAGTGCTGGATGCACTTTGAGGACTCACATTCCCATCCAAGCCCAGCCCAGCTCTGTGATCTGGGATGAACCACGAGTGGCACTGCAGCCAGCCTGCCCCAGCTGCCTCCCAGGTATCTCCTGCAGGTTTTCCACAGTGCTGCTTTTACCCCCAGCACATCCCCTGGGCTGCAGCTACTGCACAACACAATTACAATGTCCCTGGGCAGTGTTTATCTCTGGGGCACTTAAACCAGCAGGGTGCCAGGGCTGCTGCCCAGAGCCCAGAGGAGCCTGGGGCAGGCAGGGTGGGCTGGGCAGGGGCTCTGCACCCCCTGCCATCAGCACTCCCCAGCTCCCCTGGCACGCTCCTGTTCCTGCTGGGCACTGGAGGTTTCCTGGGAGCAGCACAGGGACATTTCCAGGTCCTTTCACGGGGACAGCCAGGTGCAGTGCTGTGTCTGTGTGCCTGTGCTGATGGGCAGCCTCACCCCAGCCCACCAAGGCTGCCAGGGGCTGTGTGATCCCAGAGCTGAAGGGCTTTGCCCCCGGGTGCTGGCAGTGCCTGTGCCACTGTCCCTGCCAGGGACAGGGTGGTTCCAGAGCATCCCCCAGGGAGCTGCCCTGGTGAGGCTCCAGGGTGTCCCTGTCCCTCGGGGCCCTGGGTGCAGGCCCAGGGCTCTGCAGGGCTTTGCTGAGGGCTGATCCCTTCTGTGGCACCGTGCCCTGCCCTGCACCCAGGGCCTGCCTGGCTCCTGGCACTGGGCTGAGCCCAGCTGCCACCCCTGGGCCTGGCCCTGCCTGCCAGGCTCGCCTTGGCCCTGGAGCTGTGCCAGCACCAGGGACTTGTCTGATCACTGTCCTGGTTTAGGGCAAATTTGGGAGAAAGCCTCCAAAGGGACCCCTCCAGAAAGCAAACCCACACAGCCCCTCTGCCCATCCAGTTCAGGAAGGATTCCTTGGAGAGAAGTGGAAAGAACCTGTTTAACAGGCACAGCACCCCCAGCACACAGAACCTGTTTATTGAACAGGCACAGCACCCCCAGCACACAGAATGAACAGTACCAGGTGACACCACTCTGTCACTGCTCTGACAAAGGTGACAAATCCAGAAAGTCTCTCTGGGGGTGGTCGCTCTGTTCTCAGTCCCTCCTGTGCTGGGGCAGCTGCTGCAGCCACAAGGTGCAAACTCTGGGTGTTCCAGGGCCCATCTGGAGCAGGTTCGAGTAGGTCCAAAAAAGGGAAAGGAGAAACAGTCCAGGGAAAATTTGGACTGCTGAGCTAAACTAACTAATGAGCAGAAGCAAAAAGCAAGAGCAAAGCAGGAGCAAAGCAGAAGCAAGAGCAAAGGGAAAAGCAAAAGCAGCACCACGTACTGCCCTGTCTGTGTGTCCCACCAGCCACTGGGGAGCGGCTGATGCAAAACCAAAACAAAAGTTTCACTCTTCAGAGCCAGTCTGGAAGCACAGAACATGATTCCAGCATAAACAGAACAGAGGAATGGGGATACAGCATCATAACATCACCCTAGGACAATCAGCCATGGAATCATTGGGGACAGAACAACCTCTGGGATCAGTGAGTGCAGCCAGGACCCCAGAGCAGCGCCGTGCTCAGCACTAACCGAGGTCAGCACTAACCCAGGTCAGCACTAACCTGAGCTGAGACCTAGCCCAGGTCAGCACTAACCCAGGTCAGCACTAACCCAGGTCAGCACTAACCCTGGTCAGCACTAACCCAGGTCAGCACTAACCCAGGTCAGCACTAACCCTGGTCAGCTCTAACCCATGGCCAGCTCTAACCTGTACTCAGCACTAACCCAGGTCAGCACTAACCCAGGTCAGCACTAACCCCTGCTCAGCACTAACCCAGGTCAGCACTAACCTGTGCTCAGCACTAACCCAGGTCAGCACTAACCCAGATCAGCACTAACCCAGGTCAGCACTAACCCAGGTCAGCACTAACCCACGGTCAGCACTAACCCAGGTCAGCACTAACCCAGGTCAGCACTAACCCAAGCTCAGCTCTAACCCAGGTCAGCATTAACCCCTGGTCAGCACTAACCCAAGCTCAGCTCTAACCTGTTCTCAGCACTAACCCAGGTCAGCTCTAACCTGTTCTCAGCACTAACCCAGGTCAGCACTAACCCAGGTCAGCCATAACCCAGGTCAGCACTAACCCCTGGTCAGCTCTAACCCAGGTCAGCACTAACCTGTTCTCAGCACTAACCCAGGTCAGCACTAACCCAGGCCAGCACTAACCCATGCTCAGCACTAACCCATGTCAGCACTAACCCATGGTCAGCACTAACCCAGGTCAGCACTAACCCAGGTCAGCACTAACCCAGGTCAGCACTAACCTGTGCTCAGCACTAACCCAGGTCAGCACTAACCCATGCTCAGCACTAACCCAGGTCAGCACTAACCCCTGGTCAGCACTAACCCCTGTCCCCAGGTGCCACATCCACACATGGTTCAAATGCCTCCAGGGCTGGTGGCTCCACCCTGCCCTGGGCACCCTTTCCCTGCAGAAGCTCTCCCTGATGTGCCCTGCAGAGCTCCCTGGCACAGCCTGAGGCCATCTCCTCTTGCTATGGTGATGGTGGCTCTGGGCTGAATCTGCCCTGCTCCCCTGCCTGGGTACCCAGGGACAGACCCTGGTGACAAACAAGGCCCTGCCCCGCTGGCCATGTCCCCGTGCCCTGGCTGTGCCCCAGCAGGCAGTGCCACGCTGAAAGGGCTCTTCTCCTTTGATCTGTGGTGCAGAATGGGAAAAGCAGTGTGGACAGTTTTTTATTGAGACATAGTTGATGGGAAAAGAGACGTGAGAAAGTACATCTGAGAAAGCAACAGCTGCCTAATTCAAGGACACAGTTCCTTTGAGCAAGAAGCTGTTCAAGAAAATATGCGATAACAGGAGGTAAAAAAGAAGCCACAAACATCCTGAGAAAGGTGGGACTGACTTTTTATAGCTGACCAATAGTGAGCTCTATTTTTGCAATATGTATGAGCCTTATTACCGTGATTATAAAAGTGTGCCTGTTAATCAATAAATCTGAGACTTGTCGATAATCATCGGATGAGCAATGTCTCCCGTCTGCCTCGTCAGAGCAGTGAGGCCAAACCCTGCTTTATGTACCTGAGGTGAATGAGGCATGGCTTTGTGCTGCTGGCTGACAATTCCTGCTCTCAGGATCAGCAGCCAGGGCAGGCACGCTCGGGCAAGCGTGGCCATGCCTCACACCTCTGTCAAAGATCAGAGACAGAGAGGGGCACAGGGACACCCTGCACCAAATCCACCCTGTCCCAGGCTCTGGGCTGGGCTCCACACCCTGAACCCATTTCCCATCCCTGGAGGTGCTCCAGGGCAGCTTGGATGGAGCAGCCTGCTCTAGGGGAGGTGCCCTGCCCATGGCAGAGGGGGGAAATGAAATCAGCTTTAGGGTCCTTCCCAACCCAAACCATTCTGGGATTCTGTGGCAGATTTGCAGAGGGTGGAGGTGGCAGTGCCAGGGTGTTCAAGATACTGAGGAGAGGAACCTCCAGGCTTTGCTGCCATGAGGGTCTGTGGCCAGCGGAGGATGCTGGGGGAGAAGGGCTGGGACCATGAGAAGCCCAAAGTCCTGCAGCTGCCACCCTGATGTGCCACAGCTGGGCCAGAGGCTGCTGGGACTGTGTGCACACCATCACCCTGGGTGTTTGACTTCCCCAGCCCAAATTCCCTCATTCTCCATAATTCCCTCACGTGTTTATGGGCAGATCCTGCCTTTTGCACGTTCCAAACCCTGTGTGTGGCAGCACCTCTGCTGAGAGCAGTGACACTGCCCTGTGTCCTGTGCCCTCACTTCCCCTCCTGCCCCAAGGACCCTGCAGGAGCCACCACAGCCTGGGGCTTTCCTGAGGGCACAATTCCCTGCCACCCTTGGCTCTCCCCCAGCACAAAGCATTGCTGCCTCTGTGAGGATGCCCAGGAGCAGAGCCCATGGTCTGGTTGATGCCCTCCCCCAGGAGGTGCTGGGATCATGCCAGCCCTTCCCTGGCCTCCTCCCCATGCCCCCAGCCCCTTCCCCCTGGTCCAGGCCTGGGTTATCCCAGACCTGAGAGGCCAAACCCTGTGGAAGGGGCTGGAGGGAGCAGGGAGGCAGAGACTGGGCTGAGGAGCTGATTCCAACAACCTCCTGCAGCAGCAGAGAGCAGCCAAAGACAGCATGGAATGGAGCTGGGGGTCTGGGGGAGCACAGGAATGGAGCTGGGGGTCTCAGTGAGCACAGGGATGGAGCTGGGGGTCTGGATAATCACAGGGATGGAGCTGGGGGGTCTCAGTGAGCACAGGGATGGATCTGGGGGTCTCAGTGAGCGCAGGGGTGGATCTGGGGGTCTCAGTGAGCACAGGGGTGGATCTGGGGGTCCCAGTGAGCACAGGGGTGGACCTGGGGGTCTCAGTGAGCTCTGTGTGCCAGGCACACGCTCACACTGTGGGGCTATGCTCAGTTCACACTTAGGGAGCCCAGCCAGGTGAATCACCGGGATCACAGGCTGGATGAACACGGGGGCAGGGCTGAGCACGGCCTGAAGGAACCTTTCAAAGCCTCCCAGGGTTCAGCTTGTGGAAAACACCTTCACTGTCCTGTGGAAATGTAAAAAGTTCAATAAAGGTTAGCGGGAGACCAGGAGCACAGAGCAGAGGTTACCAGGGCCAGGTGCATCTCGGCACTCAGCCAGGAGGACACTGCTCTCTGTGGGAGCTCAGCACATCACTCCCAATGTCCAGAGTCACCGGGAAAACCCTTGGGGGGCTCGGAGGTCCTGCAATGTTGCCAGGCATTCTTGGTGGCTGGACTTTGACCCTTCTGAGGGTGTGTATTATGAGGACATGAGAATGAGCACAGTTTGAGTGGTGGAGAGATCACACATTCACATGGTGAAACATGCATTTTGGGATTTTGGTACAGGGGGGTTATGGAGACAAGATGGAGGAATTGGGGCGTGTCTCATGCTTTTCTTTCTTCTTGTCATCCATCTTCTGTGGTGGTGCTGGCACTTGGGGATTGGTTTGTGGTGAAGGTGCACTTGTTAACAAGGGTGAAAGGTATTGGGGATAAAAAGTAAATATAATGTATGGAGTTTTATTATAAAAAGACACGACCACCCCGTGGGTGGTCAGAGTGCCCTTGGCTGCCTTGCTGGTCAGATCCCGGCTGGCAGAGAGGAAAACTCTGTGAGATAAGAAATAATAAACAATCTGAAGAGCAAAGTATCAAGGAATCCAGACTCGTCCTTTGACCCGCGGCTGCCTGAACCATCCTGCACGTGTGTGAGCAGAGACAGCAGCCGGGTGGGACAGCTCCCTTCGGGGATCCCCCTGAAATACCTGGAATGACATCAGCCTGTTGCATATTCATGGACTCTATGCATATCCATAAAGGAGTTTGCATATTCAGGACTATTTTACATGGCCTCTCCTCGTTTCTGCCTTTTCAGAGCATGTGTGTTTCTTGGCTGTGGTTTTGTCTCCTTCTCTTTATGATTTCCAGTTTTTGGCCCATGCTGCCTTCAGCTGGTGAGTGCTGGTGGTTGGCACATCTGGCCAGGTGTGCTCATCCTGTGTGCACTGGGTGTTATCCCATCCAAGCAGGCAGTTTAACACAAGTACACTGATATCATCTATTGCACTATTATATCTTAAGCTTAATTAACAGCAGAAATAAAAACTATATAGCAAAGTTACTTTAACATCACACATATAAAATCCACGTTAATATTTGGGAAAAGCCAATATTAAAATGTGTATTTATAACAAGCTGGAGTGCAAAACCCAAGCCTGTCCCTGCCAGGGCACGTGTGTGTCTGCAGGAGCTCAGGGATGCAATCCCACATTAACCCAGCCACACTTTGTGCCCCAGAGCACCAGCACCACCCCAGGTGGGCAGGGGGGCAGCTCAGCTCTGCACTGCCCCAATTTCTGCCCTGCTCCTCCACAGCTGAGATTTCTGCTCTTAAAGTTGAGCCTTTCTCTGGGAATCACAAAATGGATATTTTCAGGCTGAGGACAATTTAACTTACACTTAAAATTCTCAATTTTTTTTTTCTATACTTTTCCCTGGGGTTAGAGAAACTGGCAATTTTTAGTGAAAATATTTGTAGGATTTTGCAAATATGTTGTGGAAATAGGATTGTTGTGTTTCTAACAGGGATGAAGAGCCTGGCAAAGAGCATCTCCCTGTTCACTGCACACTGGGCACTCCAAGTGGAACAAAGGGACTTTACCAGGTGTAAAGGCAAGCAGAGAAATGAACATAAAGGAAAAAGGGACAGGTGAGGGACAGAAAAGGGGAGAAATAGGTTGGAATTCAGGCAAAGTGTAAAAAATTTTAACTGGGGAAACAGCAATTACACTCAAAGTGAATTTTAATTTCAAGCCTCTGATTTTCACTGTTGTTATTATTTTGATACTGGACCAGCACACAGATCCCATCCAAAGCCTCATCCCGGTGTGTACAAGCACTGCTGGTAAATCCTGATGGAATTGTTCTGCAGTGAAATGTTTTGACACTTTGAACAAGATGGGAAGACAAGCACACAGCAAGTTAATGAGAGGACCAGCAGCTCTCAATATATTCAATAATGATTTCCAACAAACGCAGAGCTATTGTGTCAAAGTATTTCATTAAAGCACAAAGCAGCACTTTGATCTGGAAAATAAGATGTTTCAATCAACACTGAGTAAAAGCTGTTCTGAATGTTGTAAAACAAACACAGCAATGGGAATAAATTAATGGAAGAGCAGGAATCCTCTGCCCCACCACATACCTGGTGCATGTTACACAGCACTGCTGGGTGAGGGATGTCGCAGACATCCTTTGTGAAAAATCCTTTCTGTAGGATTTTTCCTGCTAGAGCTGAGAAGCTCAGTAACAAATGTAAACAATGGTTATCTGCTGCTGTGGAATGCAACAGGTCCACCCGTGGTTGGTCCCCTGTAGATGTTTGGATTTACTGACCACTCATGGTGGAGCTGCTCTCGCTCTCTGCCCAGACACAGACCTTTGTTATTCATTCATTCCTCTCTATTCTTAGCATATTCTTAGCTTCTGAAGAAGCTCCTTTCCTTTCTATCTCTATGTAAAATAGTTATAATGCTATATATGTATCATAATATAATAAATCAAGCCTTCTGATCATGGAATCAAGATCCTGACTCTTCCATCCTCTACAAACCCCTGTGAACACCGTCACAGAGGGAAATGGAAAGAAATACCACTTGCACCCCTGGGAAAGGGATGGAGTCAGCATTTTATTCTAAATTTTGTGCATTTTATTTTCAAACTCAATTTGCACTTTTGCTTTCCCAGTTATACTCATTTTGGAAATTCTCTCTTTAGTGAAGAGTTTCCCCCTCGGCTGGGGTTGATGCAGGTTTCAGGTGGTGACAGTTTTTTATGAGATGCAGTTTCCAGGTGTCAGCCCCTGCCAGGTGCAGCTGGGTGCCCCCCTTTGGCTGTGCATTGCTGTCCCCATGGGCTGGTGCCCAGGGGAGCTGGGGATGTCCCCTCCTGCCAGCCCTGCTGGGCACAGCCCCATGACTGTGACACACACAGAGACTCCAAAACCCAAAGACAAAGTGAGTTATAGAGTAGGAATGCATTTTGGGCTGAGCTCATGGGGATACCTCCACAAAGACATGCACATCTCCCCGTTCTCAGAGTTCTTTTTTATCTTCTAAAATGTTATATATACATTAGGTTTTGCAATACATCCATGCATATTCATTTCCTGGCTCCACCTTGTCCCGCTTCATATGTTAATTGTCTTATCAGCTAATTATCTTCTCAGTCCCTGTGCCTGCATACTTGTCTCTGGTGGTCATCTGGGGGTCCTTGGGGTCACAGGGGGATGAAGTAAGTACTCTTCATCAGAGCTGACCTTTGCACCTCATCTTCTTGCACATGCTTACTGATCCTTTGGTCACAGTCCAATCCATGAGGATGGTTTGATCTAATTGGGGGTCCAGAGGACTTTTGTTATCCTGGTAACCTTGTAATTTTGTCCTGTTTGAGGAACATCATCCTCCCCTTACCACACATCCCTGCATTCTTTCATGTTGCCCTCACAGGTATACCCTGTCCCCATATCCCTGTCTTCCCTTTACAGGCAGTCAGCACAGTAAAATGCAGCAAATATTAAACAATATTTCATTTAAATATCTATTTCTAATCAATACCCCTCTAATTCCCAACCCCATGTCTCAGCTGTGCCCAGCTGTCCCCCCTGACCCCCTGGCAGTGGGGTCCCCCCTCCCTTCTCTTGCACTGTGGGAGCACAGGGGGATGGAGCTGGGGCTGCTCCACACTCCAGGCTCCTGTCCCAGCCCCAGGTGGCTCCTGCAGCCGGAGCAGTTTGGGAACGCTGGGATTGCCCACAGACCGTGCTGGAAAACAGCATCCAAGGGAGCCGTGCCAGCCTGTGCCATCCCCTCTGGCCCTAACTCCATTCCTGGCTGCAGAGCCCAGGCCCAGCTCCACCAGGAGCCCGTGGTGCCATCCTGGAGCTGCTGGGAGCAGGAGGGAGCATCGTGTCCCTGTGTCCCTCCTGGCACACGAGGAGCTGCTCCCTCCTGTGTTCTGAGGAGCAGGGGGCACCTGGGGCCGTGGGGTGGCATTAATTCACTCCTGGCTGCTCTGGTGCCTCCTGCAGAGCCAGAAAATCTCCAGCCAGAGCAGCTGTGGCTGCCCTGGCCCTGGCCAGGATTTGGAGCACCCTGGGGTGGTGGGAGGTGTCCCTGCCCAGGGCAGGGGCTGGAACAGGATGAGCTTTAAGGTCTCTTTCAATAGAAGCCATTCTGGGCTTCTGGGGCTCCCAGGCTGCAGGGTCACAAGTCCTTGTGCCCTTGTTTTCCCCCAGGCCACTGTCACTGTCCCCATCCTGGCCACTGCTCCTGTCCCAACAGCTGCAGCAGCTCAGACAGGTCCTGACCTGTGGGCACCCAACATGTCCAGGCCTGGCATTTCCTGCTCCACCAGAGCTCCCTGGATGTGCTGAGCAGGTGATGCTGGCAGAGGGGCAGAGCCCGTCCATCCATCCATCCATCCATCCATCCATCCATCCATCCATCCATCCATTCATCATCCATCCATCCATCCATCCATCCATCCATCCATCCATCCATCCATCCATCCATCCATCCATCCATCCATCCATCCATCCCCACCTGCTGGGGTCTGCCACTGCCTCCTCCTGCCTGGCAGGGCTGTGCCAGAGCCTGCTGGTGCCACCTGGGGCTGGGAAAGTGCCCAGAGGCCACAAAGGTGTCAGAGGAGAGCTCTGGTGGCCAGAGCTGCACACAGGGAGGCAGAGCTGCCCCTCCTGCACGTGAGCCCAGCCAGGCCCCTCTGTGCCCTCCCTGGGTGGGTGCCAGCCTGGGCACTGCCTCTGCCCTCCCGTATCTCCCAGATCCCAGCAGAACCACCCACAGAGGTGCCAGCCTGACCTTCCCTGCCCACGCTGGCCTGGCTGCTCAGGGAGCTCCCTCAGAGGCAGCTGAGGGCTCCCAGGGCACAGGGACAGCCTGGGCAGCCCCCTGGGAGTGTGGCACCTGAGGTGATGCTAAAATAACCTTTGTGTCACTGTAGGACACCAAAGAACTCAAGGGCACTGCTGTTCTCAAGGTAAAGAAAAAAAAGGGAAGTTTGTTTTTTGACTCCAACATTGGAGGGTGACAGTGCCACCTCTCCAATGACACTAGACAAACCAACAGTCCATCAACTTTCTCTTCCTCCATAAAAGAATGCAAAACAATGAGTTATTTACAGGAAGTGTGTGAGAAAGTTCACTACAAGAATGTCAACATCAGAAGGCTTAGAAAATCTTTAAAAATCAAGGTGACACCTTTCCACCCTGGCAAGAGTGTCTGCAGGGTCCCTGTCACTGCACAGGTGCCCGTGCAGGGCAGCAGCAATCCCTGTGCCCATGGAATGCCCAGGGCCAGCCCTGGCTCTGTCTGCAGCAGATGGGGACAGGAGGGTGCAGCAGCAGGCTCCCAGCTGCAGGGGCTGTGTCCCAGCTCCAGGGCAGGGCTGTGGGTGCTACAGTGCCCTTGGAGGATGGGCACACCTCAGCTGTGCCCAGAGGTGCCCGGCTGGGTGCCCCGTGCAATGTGCTTTAGACCCTGCTGCTCCCAGGGTCACTCCTGGCTCAGGGCTCACCCCAGAGCCTCCTCTGAACCTCCCTGGGCCTGGGCCAGGCTCTGCTGCTCCACAGGGAGCTCAGGAGGGGCTCTGGGGTGTGCTGAGCTGCTGCCATTGATGCACCCAGGGAGCAGCAGCCAGCAGGAAATCCATGGAGTATCAGTGAAGGAGAACAAGTGGCTGGCAGGGAAGGAGTGTGTCTGGCACTAAAAATGGCAAGGTCATGAAAGAAAATCTCCTTTGGGTCCTTTGGCTGTAGGATCTTGGTGTCAATGCCTTGAACACAGAATGGGGATTTCACAGAACAATAAAATCACAGAAGTTATGGGTTGGAAGAGACCTTAAAGCTCATCCAGTCCCCTTCAGCTCATGGACTTCACAACACAGACCTGGTCTTTGGATATTCAGGATTTAATTTATTTTCTGTGAATTTGATTTATTTCCATTTATTCCCTTTTTACTCTTGTGTTGTGCTGTCACTAATTTCTATTTCAGGCTGTTCTCCCTCTGTTCCTGTTCACTCTTGGCACCTCCACACCCTGTGCCAGGGGTGCCACAGCTCTGCCCCTCTGCCCAGCTTTGGGCTGACCCTTGCTGCTGTTGGCTCCAGGATCTGGGCTGGGAAGGGTCCTGGGCTGTAAGACATGTGTGTGCTCTATTTGTTACATCTGCAGAGCTGGGGCAGTTCTCTGCTGTCCATGGGGCAGTTTTTTCTTTATCTCTCCCACAGCCAATCCTCCCTCCAGGAGATCTCTGCCGTCCATGGCCATTCATTATTAATTATCTGCTGTCCATGGCCACTGAGTGTCCCTGCAGGGCTGATCCAATTCCAGCATCCCAGGGCAGGAGCCAAGCATTCCTACCTGGATCCAAGCTGAGCCTGGCACAGCACAGCAGCCTTTGCCCCCTGCATGGCCAGAGGAGCAGCTTTCTGCTGCCCTGCACTGCCAGAGGGAGCCCAGGCCCATCTGCAGCAGCCCTGGAGCTGCAGAGGAAAACTCCCCCCTTGTGCAGGATCCCTGCTGCAGCAGAACCACAGCTGGCACTGCAGGAGGGCTGAGCCCCCATGGGATGGGGCTGGGACACCACCCTGGCACACAGGGGACAGACTGCTCTCACTCTGTGTTTTGTTCTCTTTTTTTGTACTATTGCATTTGTATTTTTAATTTTCCTAATAAGAACTGTTATTCCTGCTGCCATATCTTTGCCTGAGAGCCTTTTAATTTCAAATTATAATAATTCAGAAGGAGGGGTTTTATATTTTCCATTTCAGGGGAGGTTCCTGCCTTCCTCAGCAGACACCTGGCTGTTCAAACCCAGACAGAAGGGCAGCAAGGAGCTGGACATGGGGCCAGGAGTCAGCCCCAGGCTCCTGGGACAGCACAGCTTTCCTTTTCTCCTGCTCGGCCTTCCTTCTCCATCCCCAAAATGTGCCTTGTGTGCTTTCTCTGCCTGAAAAATACAAAAAAATAAACAAACCCAAAAAACCCCATGGCATCTCCACACTGCAGGGAGATAATTAGACTAATAATGATCCGTGTTGTAAGTGATTTTAAAAACAAAGCACAGCTATTTCTATTTCTATTAGGCTTTTATAAAGCCTTTATAGGCTTTTATGAAGCTTATAGTTGGCTTTTTTGGATAATTAACTCCAGGCCTGTGGGATGCTGATGCTGCACCTCTGAACAGCCCTGTCCCCCACCCCATCCTGCCAGGGGACACCCCAGCATCCCTCCAGCAAATCCTCAGCAATAATGCTCCCACATTTCCCCTGCCCTGGGGTAGGGCCAATGCTCTGGGGTAGCCCAGTGACCCCACAGGTTGTGTTTGCTCCTGGAAATTTGACTTCTCTTGAGGGATCTCCAGCCTGACACTGGAATCTGCATTTTTCCTCTCTCCAGCTAAAGGCTTGGTCTTTGCCCAGCTGCCTTTTCCCAAAGAACCCTGCAAAACAAGGAGCAAGTGCTGTTTGGTCTGTGCTGCAGCCAGGAATTGGATTTTGAGACAGAATTTGGAGATTTTAGAAAGGCCAGGAAGTGCTGAAGGATGAGAGTGGAGCAAACCCAGGATTAACTAAACCTGACTAACTAGGTTTGTCCATTATGCACATGATGGAAAAAAGATTCCTCTGTTAATTATTGAACACTTTGGCCTCACTAATTAAAGGATTATTTCGTGGCATAGGGGATGCAAGACCTTGAGGGGAAAAAAAGTTCTTCTTGGCCTATCTGTGACAGATCCAGACTGGTTTGGGTTGGAAAAGAACAGAAATCCCAGGGATTTGTGGGGCAGGGACACCTGCAGCAGCCCAGGCTGCCCAGTGAAACATCTCCCACCCTGCCCAGCCCAGGCTCTGCTCTCCACTGAGGGAAATCAGGAGGTGAGGTCCTTTTGATAAGAAAGTCTTTTCCAAGGAAACTGGGAAAACTTCAAAGCAAATGTGTTTGGCATGACCTGCCAATCAAATGTCTCCTGAGATCAGCTGCAAGGAGACAAGGGAGGCAGAGATGGAGAGATGAGCCTGGCACCAGGCTGATGTGACAGGGCAAAGCCCCCTGCAGGGGCAGAGCCCCTGGCCAGGCTGTGCAGGGGCTGCTCCAGTGCCCATCTCCCCTGGGCACCCCCAGCTGGGCACACTGGAGCTCCCTCCAGTCTGAGCTGGGTACACCAGCACCCCCAGCCACCAAGCAGCTGCAGCTGCCTGCCCACCCCTGCCTGGCTCCATGGATGACAGTTTCATCATTTTTTTTTTTGAGCATTTTGGTTTGAATTCAGTCAGGTTGTAAAAATATTCATTTTATCCCTAGCTCAGATGTGGAAATTGAATGTCACTTGGAAGCAGAAACCCAGAATTATTCCGTGAGAAAATGCTAAAAAGAGGTTCTGCAAACTTCAAAAAATAAACTGCCTTCCCCAGTGAGGCTGTTTGCTGCTGTGAGCCCCGTGCTGGCCATGGCCTGCTTGCCAGGGGGGCTGCACTGGGGGTCCCAGGGCCTTTCCTCCCTCTCCCTGTCATTCTCATGGAGCAAGAGCATAGAAATGCCAATGCTAAAGGTTCAGACACCATAGCCAACATTGGAATTTTTAATCTCCCCAAATCTGCAATCCAATGACACGGATGTAAAAAACTAATTTCTTTTAATGCACTTTTCAGTGGGTTGGGTTTTTCATGCTCAGGCTTTCCCATGGAGTCACCTTCTCCTCCCTGCAGCCACAGGGGCTGGGTTTGCTGTGGCCCTGGGTGCCCTGGGCAGGTCACCCCCCCTGAGCCCCAGCTCCCAGCACTGCACACAACACTTCCCAAAAGGAGCACCAGCTGGGCAGGGCTGGGTGGGATACTGGGAAGGAATTGTCCCCTCTGAGGCTGCGCAGGCCCTGGCACAGGTGCCCAGAGCAGCTGTGGCTGCCCCTGGATCCCTGGCAGTGCCCAAGACCAGGTTGGACAGGGCTGGGAGCAGCCTGGGACAGGGGAAGGTGTCCCTGCCATGGCAGGGGTGGCACTGGATGAGCTTTAAGGTCCCTTCCTGTCCAAAATATTCTGAGGTTTGGTGACTTCCAGGCATCACTGCCCAGCACAGGCCCCAGGGGACACAGGGGTCCCCAAGGAGGGACTGTGGCCAGTCTGGCCTGTGGTGCTGGCACTGCCCTGGCACAGGGGCTGGCTCCTCCTCAGTGCCCTCACCCCCACACCCAGGCCCCAGCACTGCCCTGTGCCATGGATTCCCACCCCACTGCCCTGGTTTCTGTGCCTGGCACCCTGGGACCCTGCCATGTGCTCCAGGGGAGCTTTCCTCACTCCTGTTTCTGGGTCACATCTTCCATCTCCCTTCTTTTCAGCTGGCATCTGCCTTTTTTAGCTGGATGCCTCCTGCTCAGGCCCTGCTGTGCCTCCTCTGGCTCCTCCCTGGCACAACCCCGGCTCATGCCCAGGTGCTGGCACACTGGGGGATATTGCCATGCCCCCCCAGTTGAGAACAGGGTACAAAATCCCAGGCTTTGGGGGGGGGTGTGCAGGTTTTGGGTGCATGGTTTTAATTAGAAATTGACATTTCTAAGCCTCTGGCTGCCAAGCAACAAGCATCCAGCAGCTGATCTCTGCTGTGAGATGGAGGGACCCGTGTTCCCAGCCTGGGGAAGGGCCAGCCTGCCCCTCCTGCACGGGCACTCAGCTCTGGGGACACGGGCAGGGGCACTGGGTGGCACCCAAGGCACAGGGTGACCCAGGGCTCCATCACCCCAGAGCTGCAGAACTCTGTGTTCAGTGGAGTGGGGGGAAATTCCTCACCAGAGGAGCTGGGATGCTCTGAGCCTGCAGCCTGATCCCCCCATGGAGCCCAGTATTCCCAGAGCTGAGGGTCTGACCTGGTTCAGGGGGCAAACAGGAGGGGTGGGCTGAGCTGCCACACCTGGAGCCATGGGGACAGGGCAGGAGGCAGGGCACAGGGCAGGAGGCAGGGCACAGGGAGGTTTGTGCATCCTGCTCTGGCCTCATCCTTACACAACCACCACCTTCCTGCTCCTCTTCTCCTCCCAGAAGGGATTCCTGCCTCCCACCAGCCACTGGCTCACTGCACTCCTGGCACTGCCCTGCCCTGGCACCTCCCCAGGCTGGCACAGGGGAGCACCTTGAGCTGGGCTCCAGGGGCAAAGCCCTGTGAAGCTGTGGTACTCAGGGCCATCCTGCAGGTGCTGATGGGCACAGCACGACCCCTGCCCTGCCCTGGTGCCCTGCCCTGGTGCCCTGCAGGGAAGGGGCTGCAGCTCCTCAGTGAAGCTGCTCCCCAGCCTGCTGGGAGTGGGGCAGCACCGTGAGCTCCTGAGCTGTGCAGGGGGGACTGGAGCTGCCCTGCTCATGTCCTCTGTTCTGTTCAGGCTCATTTCTCACAGGTATCACTCAGAGCTGTGCAGATGCCACATGCCACAGTTTCCAGCTGTGTCCTCATGCCCAGGCCATGGTTTCCTGCTGTAAAAACCTGCAAACACCCACTGGAGCAGATTGGTGCCCTGTCTGCACATCCAGCAGTGGTTCATGGCAAACAGTCCCAAGGAAGTCCTTCAATACATTTAAAGTTCTTCCCCCAGAGGGTGCTGGCACTGCCCAGGGAATGGGCACAGCCCTGGGGCTGCCAGAGCTGCAGGAGGGTTTGGACACTGCTCTCAGGGGTTGCTGGGTGTCTGTGCAGGGCCAGGAGTTGGGTGATGGCTCTGGTGGGTCCCTTGCATCCCAGGACATTCCTAACTCTGGGCTGCAGCCCTGCCCTGAGGGGAGGTCCTGGCTGCAGCAGGAGAGCTGCAATCCCTTCTGGGCTTCCTCCTGGGGCCTGGCGAGGCTGCAGATGCTCCTCTGCTCCCTAAGCACCTCATCTTCCTCCTGAGCCCCACTGAGCTCTTCCCTGCAGCTCTATCCCATTACTGCTCTGTGCTCCTCCCTGAGCAGAGACACCCCAGTCCTGCCCTTGCCTCATCCTGGGTGGAACTGAGCATTTCACATGGGACAGCTGCAATGGCTTCCATTCAGTCTCTCACCCTGCTGGGTATTCAGCCCTTGCTGTGCTCTATTTTGTGTGTCCAAGAACAGGGCACAGGACATTTTTCATTCCAAGATCTCATGGAATGGAGATGATGCATTTTGTCTGCATGGAACGTGTCTGTCCTCAGTAGGGCTGGTGGCCTCCACACAGGGTAAGAGCCCCTTGATCTGTCCAGAACTGCCCACAGAATAAACTCCCATCTGTGCTCAGAGAGAATTTCAAACCTTCAGCAGAGCCACACGGCCTGGAATGAGCCACTACCTGCTCAGGAGGAATTTTGGGACAAAGAGTAGCACAGGCTGCTGTGGCAGAGGTTCCATGTCACAGCAAGGCAGGGGCAGGGGGACACCGAGGTTCTGGGCACCAGGCTGCCTTCACAGGCTGCTGCTCACCAGTGTTTGCCTGCAGTGAGCAGCAGAAAGGGCAAGATTTGACTTGTGAGACATTTATGGGCAGGAGAGCAAAGCAAAGCAGGGCAGTGCTCTGCCTGGTGGGGAGGAGGGGGATGTCTGCACCCACCAGGCACATCCCTCATCTCTTACAGTCCACCTCAGATTCCCTGCCCTTCACCCCTCGCTGGTCTCCAGAGGTACCTGCACACCCTGAAGTACAGAAGGCTGCAGGATCTCCCTGGAGGGGCTCAGAGCTTGCTGAGTCTGGGGGAGCCAAGTGCTCAGTGCCCATCCCTGTTGCTGCCCCTCTGTGGGGCTGGGGGCTCTGCACCCTGCTCACCTCAGTGCCTCCCCTGCCTGCACTCCTCTGCTCCTGTCCCCAGCTCCTGGGCCAGCCCTGGCTGTTTGTCCCACAGCCCCAGCAGTGCCTGCTCATGCTCAGCACCGTGTCCATCCCTGGGCACTGCCTCCTTCTCCTCTCACCTTCCACTCCACACATTTTCCCCCAGTCCCTCCCCAGCTTCCTGGAGGGTTCCAGACCCATCATTTTCTCCTGCTGGCATTGAAGATCTGACCCATTAGAACTGAGCTGGCCATTGTCACATTGCACCCACTCTGTCACCCCTGTGGACAGCAGCAATGCAGTGCCAGGGGAGCTGTTCCTGCCTCAGAGCAGAGTGACACCCCCAGCCTGTCCTGTGGGCTGCAGAGCCACCACCAGCTGAACCCTGCCATGCCAAAACTTGAAACAGAGGCACCTTGGTGTGACCTGGGGGGGTCACACACTCCCTGTGCCCATGGGGCAAACCATAACACAAATCCCAACCTGAACCAGCTCCTCAGCTCCAAACAGCTCCTCTGGGATTTGCTCCCATCTCCTCCTCCCTAAAAGACCCTGTTCCTCTCAGCCCTCCCACACAGCATCCTCCAGAAGGGATGCAAGGGCCCTGAGGTGTCAGCCCTCACCCTCTTGTGCTGTGCCCTGCTCTGTGCTGGCTCTTCTGGATCCCACTGTTTCTGCTGGCAACACCCTCAGCTCCCAGCCAGGGCACAGCTTGATCACACCTCCCCCTGCTCTGCTGTCCCCACAAGCAGTGCCAGGGCCCTCAGGTTTGCAGCACAAACATCTCTGAGCCTGAAGAAATCCCCTTGGATTGTTTGGATTGCTGCCCCATCTCCCAGGCCTTCTCTTCTCCATCCCCCCACTCACCCCGTCCCTGCCTGCTGTCCCCCCTGCCCGGCCGAGTCCTGCCCCTGTGTTTCTCCCAAGGGTTTCAAAGCCCTCTGATTTTATTCCTGCTCTCCACACATTCAGCCATGCTCAGCAAGGCTCAGAAAGCCTCTCTGGTGCCCTTCCCTCGTTTCCTACGTGCCTCTGTCATCCATGCCAGCCTTTGGCCTGGCTCCCTGTCCTGCTGGCTGCCCAGAGCCCTGCCTGTCCCCTCTCCCGGCCATGGCTGGTGATGCCCAGCACCCCCCTGCTCCAGTCACATCACTGTGGTGACTCTCAGCTCCCTGTGCTGTGCCAGCCTCGTCCCTTCCCCTGACACCCAGCCAGCCTGGCTGCCACTGCTGCAGGGACAGCCCTGGGCCCGGGCTGGGCACAGAGTCACCCACTGTGCCCCCTGCGAGGACACGGCCCCTGATCTCTGTGTCCCCTCGTGAGGGACAGCCCTGGAGCCCAGAGGGACACACGGTGCTCAGGATGCTGAGTCTGGCCTAGTGCTGAGCCCAGCGAGCTGAGAGGTACGGGATGGACCCGGGTGGCTTTGGGGTGGTCACAGGGTGGCTTTGGGGTGGCCCCAGGGTGGCTTTGGGGATGGTCATGGGGTGGCTTTGGGATGGCCCTTGGGTGGCTTTGGGATGACCTGAGAGTGGCTTTAGGGATGGCCCTGGGGTGGCTTTGAGGATGGTCACAGGGTGGCTTTGGGAATGATCCCAGGCTGGCTTTGAGGTGGTCCCGGGGTGGCTTTGGGATGGCCCCGGGGTGGCTTTGGGGACAGCCCCAGGGTGGCTTTGGGGTGGCCCTGGGGTGGCTTTGGGATGGACCCAGGGTGGCTTTGGGAGGGCCCTGGGGTGGCTTTGGGGATGGCCACAGGGTGGCTTTGGGATGGCCCCGGGGTGGCTTTGGGGACAGCCCCAGGGTGGCTTTGGGATGGCCCTGGGGTGGCTTTGGGGATGGCCACAGGGTGGTTTTGGGACAATCCCAGAGTGGCCTTCGGTATGAACCCAAGGTGGCTTTGGGGATGGTCACGCGGTAGCTTTGCAATGGCCTCAGAGTGGCTTTGAGGACAGCCCCAGGGTTCCTTTGGGGATAGCCCTGTGGTGGCTTTGAGGTGGTCCCGGGGTGGCTTTGGGGACAGCCCTGGGGTGGCTTTGGGATGGTCACAGGGTGGCTTTGGGGACAGCCCCAGGGTGGCTTTGGGGTGGCCCTGGGGTGGCTTTGGGATGGCCCCAGGGTGGCTTTGGGAGGGCCCTGGGGTGGCTTTGGGGATGGCCACAGGGTGGTTTTGGGATGGCCCTGGGGTGGCTTTGGGGATGGCCACAGGGTGGCTTTGGGATGGCCCCGGGGTGGCTTTGGGGACAGCCCCAGGGTGGCTTTGGGATGGCCCTGGGGTGGCTTTGGGGATGGCCACAGGGTGGTTTTGGGACAATCCCAGAGTGGCCTTCGGTATGAACCCAAGGTGGCTTTGGGGATGGTCACGGGGTAGCTTTGCAATGGCCTCAGAGTGGCTTTGAGGACAGCCCCAGGGTTCCTTTGGGGATAGCCCTGTGGTGGCTTTGAGGTGGTCCCGGGGTGGCTTTGGGGACAGCCCTGGGGTGGCTTTGGGATGGTCACAGGGTGGCTTTGGGGACAGCCCCAGGGTGGCTTTGGGATGGCCCTGGGGTGGCTTTGGAGTGGCCCTGGAGTGGCTTTGGGATGATCCCAGAGTGGTTTGGGGATGGTCCTGGGGTAGCTTTGGGATGGCCCTGGGGTGGTTTTGGGATGGCCCCAGGGTGGCTTTGGCACTCCCGAGGGGCCCGGGGGGCACAGCCCCGGCTCTGTGCCTGTGGCCAGGGGCAGTGGAGCTCCTGCAGGAGCAGCCTGGGGAAGGGAAGCTGGGAGGGTGATTCAATGCCAACCCTCCCTCCGTCTCCTGGCGAATCCTGCGACACGCCCCCCAAAATAAAGTTATGAAATCTGCTGCCCATTGCCATCCCCGCTGTGCAGACACTGCCCTGCTGCCCCTGGAGCCCAGCCATGCCTGAGTCCCTCCTGTTGTGCCATCACTGCCCCAGGTGTGGCAGTGCCCTAGGACAGCGCTCCCCTGGCTCAGGGACATTGGGACAGGGCACTGGGGCTGCCCTCAGTCCCCATGGCACTGAACCAGGGCTCCCCACAGCAGCTCCTGCAGAGATCATTTCCCCTCTGCCTGGAACTGTGTCACCCTCCATTCTCCCTCCTGGATCACCAGGAATCAGAACCATTTGTCTTCACTTGGAGAAGCCTCTGGAGCTGCCTGTGGCTTTCCTGCAGGTGCCCAAGCCCCCTCTTCACTCTGGTACAGCTGAGAAATGAGGCTTTGGGCTCTTTCACAGAAAAACCTCTCCAGCTGCCCTTCATTCATAGAATCCCAGAATTCCAGAATGGTTTGAGCTGGAAGAGACCTCGAAGAACATCTTTGTTACAACCCCCCTGCCCTGGGCAGGGACACCTTCCACTGTCCCAGGCTGCTTCCAGCCCCATCCAGCCTGGCCTTGGGCACTTCCAGGGATCCAGGGGCAGCCACAGCTGCTCTGGGCACCCTGTGCCAGGACCTCCCCACTTTCACAGGGAGGAATTTCATCTTACATATTATAAAATAATTTATTCCTAAATGTCTTCCTAAATTCCCTTCTTCTCTTTTTCCTCCACACAGCCTTTGCTGGGCTGCTGACTGAAAGCTCAGCAGGGGCTCCTGCAGCCTGCCAGGGCTGCTCCATGCCCCTGGCACTGCACCTGGCCTGGCCCGCTTAGGACACTGAATGACTTTCTGAGCAGCCCCCAGACACTCACGGTGAAATCAGCAGCAAACATCACCACTCGTGCCTTCCCTTCGTGTCCTTCCAGCCACTTGGAGCTGCCATGAGGCTCAGGAACAGGCAGGAGGATGGTAAAGCATTGCTCCTCACAGCCAGAAGGTTCCGGGCTGCCTGGTGCCAGCCCTCCACGCCCTTGGCATGGCTGGAATGCCCTGACCCCTGGGTGCCCTTCAGCACCCACCCAGCACCTGCTCTGGCTGCCCCAGTGCCTCTGCCCCCCAGGCTCCATCATGAACAAATAACCTGGAAAATTACAGTTTAAGGAGGGGAAATGATACATTTTGAAGCTGATAGCTTTTCAGAGAGGGGGGCTGGAAGCATGAGGAAAACCTTCACTGCCCTGCAAAGGGAGCCAGGCACCCCGGGAATTTGGGAGAGGAAAATGCCAGGGTTGAGAAAGACTTTGGAGGGTGCAGAGAGCACTGTGGGGCTCGTTGTTCCTCTCTGCTGGGCCATTTCCCCTTAGGGATGAACTGAATGGTCAATTCTGTATTCAGGACTGGGAAGGCAGCTGCACTTTTGCTGAATCTGCTACAGGAAGGAAAAAAAAATCTGTATATTTCCATTTTCCTTAGAGAATGAAGCCTCTTCCCCAGAAAGCCAGCTCTCCATTTGCAAAAGCACCAGGGCAAAGGGATGGGAAAATGCCCGTGGTCGCTGCTCCCACACCGTGCTCACCCCCAGGCCAGGCTTTACTGCAGAGGTGTTTCACAGAATGAGCAGTCCTGGCTCTGATCTCTCACTCCCACGGGGCAGCCCTGGCCAGGCATCCCAAACCAGCCAAATCCACGGGCTTGGAATCACCTGTGAAACCACCAACACCTGGATCAACACCTGGATCACCCGAGGGCAGGCTGGGATCCCTGGCAGAGGGAAATCCAAGAGCTCTTGCTCCCTGTCCTGCCTGGACCCGTGGAGGCTCCTCACCTGCCCTGCACACACCTCCAAGGGCAGCCAGAGGGACGGGCTGGTCCCCAAAGAGGCTCCTCAGCCCTCCCGAGGGCAGGGCTGTGTGCCCTGGGCATGGGAATGCCATCCTGGCATGGGAATGCCATGGCTGCACGGGAATGCCATGGCTGCATGGAAATGCCATTCCACCAGGAGAAAGCACCCTGAGATCCACGAGTGTGTCAGGAGCAAGCACTGCCCTGCAGCCCAGTCCATGGCAAGGTCACAACGAGCCCAGGACAAGGACATCACACCCCATGGCAGGGTCAGCCCCAGCCCATGGCAAGGCTGGGCATGGGAATGCCATCCCACCAGGAGAAAGCACCCTGAGATCCCAGAGTGTGTCAGGAGCAGGCACTGCCCTGCAGCCCAGAGCTCGCAAAGTCACCTCCAGTCCACGTCAAGGACATCCCAGTCCATGGGAAGGTCACCCCTAATCCATGGCAAGGACATCCCAGTCCAAGAGAAGGTCACCCCTAATCCATGGCAAAGACATCCCAGTCCATGGGAAGGTCACCCCTAATCCATGGCAAGGACATCCCAGTCCAAGGGAAGGGAGACACACGTGCACCAAAAGCCCTGAGCAGAAGAGGAGCAGGAAGTGAACAGTTGAGCCTAATTTGTGCGAGGCTGTAAATGAATTTCACTGTGGCAGATGGTCAGTGGATTATTTTCCAGAGGGTTAGGCAAGACCCAGATTAGGAAAAGCTGAGAAATTTTGATGTGGTGTGCAGGACATTATCCTGGGGCTCAGGACCCTGGTGCGTGTGAGGGGGTCCTGACTGTTTGTGAGGGTCAAGGGGCCCCATCTGAGCAAAGCTGGGCTCTGAAAAATGCAGGTGTAGGGCCAAGCGTGCAGCCCCCGTACACCACCATGGCAACATCACCAAAAGGTGCCCCTCGAGCTTTCCAGTGCCCTTAAAGCAAAGCTCCTGGCTGGGTCGGTTAGCGTCCCCCGGCTGGGTCAGCCCCGTCTCAGGGGGACATCTGGGCTTCGGCAGGGGGGCCGTGCCCTGCCCTGGCCCTGCTCGGGGCCGTGCCCACCGCCCGCAGCCCCAGCCCCTGGCTGGGCATCCTCGGGAGCGGGGCTGGGGCTGCCGCGCCGGGCTGGGCGGGGGGTGCTGCGCCGGCCCCGCTCCGCTCCCTGCCCTGATTTCCTGGTGGAAATCCCAGAGTCTTCTCCAGATCCAGCTCTGGTTTTGGGGGCAGCCATCTCCCTCTCCCTCTTTCCTCTTCCCTCCTTCTGCTCTCCTTCCTCCTCCTCTCCCTCCCTCCTCTCCGCACTGTGCTCTCCGGGGGCTCTGGGTACCGCTGCAGCATCGCCAGCCCCCTCCATGCAGGCGGCTGGGGCGCGGGGCGGAAGGGGAGGGCTGCGGGGGCCAAGCTGAATGAATGGGCATCGCCTCGGTGCCGCTCGAGCCTCCGCATAGGGGCGAGGCGGCCGCACCGCGCCGCGGGCAGGGGGGCAGCGGGGCCGGCCAGCGGCCGGGGCCGGGGCCGGGGCCGGGCCGGGCCGGGCCGAGCCGAGCCGGGCCCCCCGCCCAGCCCGCCGGGGCGCTGCGAGCAGCGGGCGCTGCCCCGCCGCGGGACCCGCACAGCCGGGCCAGGTGAGGAGGGGCTGCGGGGGGGCCGGGGGCGCCGGGAGCGGGGCGGGAGCGCGGGGCGGGGATGGACGGTGCGCGACCAGGGTACGGACGGTGCGGGGAACGGCTCGGCCGGTGCGGGATGGAGGGATGGACGGTGCGGGGTGAAGGTCTGAGAGGTAGCGGGAAGGAGCTGGCTGGTGCGGGAAGGGGCCGGCCGGTGCGGCAGGGATGGCGGGACGGTGCGGGAGGGATGGCGGGACGGTGCGGGAGAGATGGCGGACGGAGCGGGATATGTGACCGGACGGAGAGGGATATGTGACCGGACGGTGCGGGCTGTGTGGTCGGACGGAGCGGATATGTGACCGGACGGTGCGGGCTGTGTGGTCGGACGGAGCGGATAGGGGCTGGCTGGCGCAGGGCTGGGCTGGCTGGTGCGGGAACGGGCAACAAAGAGTTAAGTGGCTGCGGAGCAACCGGGCTCAGAGCGTGTGTGAGTGTGCGTGTGAGTGTGAGTGTGTGTGTGTGAGAGACATCCCGCACCCCGGGGGCGTGGCCCAGCCCACCCCACGCGTGTCCGTGCGGGGCAGCGGGCGGCCGGCTGCCGCTGCGGGCTGCGGCGTGGCGGGGCCGCGGCTGCGCAGGGGTGCGGGAGCCACGGCAGAGCCCGGCCCCGCCGCTGCCTCGCTGCTCCCCGCATCACAAATATCACAAATATGTGCGTGTGCGGGAACCCCGGCCCGGCGCGTGTGCGGGACCCGCTGCGGAGTCGCGCCGGCTGCGGGAGCCACGGCGCGGGGCCGGGGTCCGAGCTGCGGGGCTGAGGGTGGCCCCGATTCCCGGTGCGTGCCCTCCGCAGCGAGCCGGGGCGGGGGAGCGGCCCCAGCCCGGCCGTGCGGGTGTGCGCGGCCCGGGCCTGCGTGTGCTCCCATCGGCGAGCGTGTGTTCCCCTTGGATATGTATGTGCTCCGCTCTGGGTGCGTGTGCATCTCTTGGATGTGCGTGTGTTCCCCTTGGATGTGCGTGTGTTCCCCTTGGATATGTTGTGTCTTCCCTTGGATGTGCGTGTGTTCCCCTAGGATATGTGTGTGTTCCCCTTGGATGTGTGTGTGCCCCTCTGGTGTTCGTGTGCCCCTCTGGGGGTGTGTGTCGCACACACGCGTGTGCAGCGGTCGCTGGTGATGTCCCTGCGGGTGTGCAGGGCACAAGGCTGGAGGTGTGTGCCAGGGAACACTCAGGGGTGATGGAGGGAGTGAGCACATGTGGGGAGCTGTGTGAGCATGCCCGTGCCCAGGCCCCAGCCTGGCTGCAGCCTTGGTGGTCTCTGGGCACCTGTCCCCATGTCACGAGTGGCCACTGGCACTGAGTATGGCCTTGGCCTGTGTTTGCTGTGCCTGGGATGTGCCCTGTCCTTCCCCTGGCTGGGATGGTTTGTAGTGTGTGGGCAGCGGCTGCGGGCAGAGCTCCCTGACCCTCACCCTGTGCCCAACCCTCACCCTTCTCCCCGCGGGTTTTCCCATGTAAAGTGCTCCAGGCTGCCCAGAGCCAGTGGGGCTGTGGGCAGTGGAGCCCGTGGGGAATGGAGCTGGCTGGCAGCGAGTGACAGTGGCTGGCAGGTCAGTGCTTGCTGTCCCTGTCCCTGTGTGCCACCCCGGTGCCTCTCCAGCTGCACCAAGGGCCAGGATCAGTCCCAGGGTTGTGGTGGGTTGTTGCACTATCATTAGGCTTTTGGAGGGGCAGACAAATGTCCCCTCCCCATGCCAATCCCCTGCAGGAGAGAGGTGCCACATAACAAACTCTGCTCTGGGCCTTTGCCGTGACGCACTCTGGAAGCTCAGGGCCAGGATGAGGCCCGGGCAGGAATGGGATTCAGAGCCTTGTTGCCATCATTTCCATTGGAGCTTGGCACCAGCATGCCTTTGAGGAGCAGAGCCCTGCTGTCCTTCCTGACCCTGTGCCTGGTATGGAGCGGGCACCTGCAGTGCCAGGGGCAGCCGTGTCCGTGGGGCTGGCATTCCACAGGACTCGGGCAGCTTGGAGCATTTCCTGCAAAATGGACTCTCGGAGCCTCGTGAATCCACCTCCACTGCTTCTCCTCCGAGGAAGCAGAGCACAGAGCCAGCCCAGGGGCTTCTCACAGGAAGCTGTCACCTGGTAGGAGCTGCCACTCCTGCTCTGGGACATGGGGCTGCCGCCTGTGCTGGCAGGAAAACAGGGCTTTTCCAGCTGTGGGCTTGGCAGATGTGGCTCCATGTCTGCAGCAGCCCGGCTCCCTCGCTCCTCTCCGTGTCCGTGACGCACGGTACGGTTGGAAGCATGGCTGTGAGTGGTGAGGAACAGAGCAGCTCCAGGGAAACGTGCCACTCTGCAGCAGGGGACTCCTGCACCTTCCCACACCCTCGTGCTGGGCCCAATTTCACCCTCGGAGCATCAACATCTGGTGAGCCAGAAAAAAATGTAAATCGAATAACCATCAGGAGTAATTGGAGACCCGTTTGGAAATTGGTTTGCTACCTGCATGCCTCCCAGGCAAGCTTTTCCCTGTTAACCATTGTGCATCTTTGCATGAAAAACGAGGCTTTATTTCCAGCCTGGGTAGCGGCAGCGCAGCAGGATCGGGATGAGCACGCTGTGTCCCCTCTAATCTGCCCACAATCAGCACCGAGCGCTGCTGCCACGCCGCAGAGATGGAGAGCCCTGGATCCAGATGGCAGCTGCCTCCCCGCATCCTCCTGGTGCCATCCGCAGCGCAGGGCAGCAGCGCAGGGCACAGCACAAGGCACAGTGCAGGGCACAGCATTGGGCACAGTGCAGGGCACAGCACAGGGCACAGCACAAGGCACAGTGCAGGGCTCAGCATTGGACATAGCCCAGGGCACAGCACAGGGCACAGCACAAGGCACAGCACAAGGCACAGCACAAGGCACAGTGCAGGGCACAGCATTGGGCACAGCGCAGGGCACAGCATTGGGCACAGCGCAGGGCAGCAGCGCAGGGCACAGCACAGGGCACAGCACAGGGCACAGCACAAGGCACAGTGCAGGGCAGCAGCGCAGGGCACAGCGCAGGGCACACTGCAGGGCACACTGCAGAGCACAGCACAAGGCACAGAGCAGGGCACAGCGCTGGGCAGCAGCACAAGGCACAGAGCAGGGCACAGCACAAGGCACAGAGCAGGGCACAGCACAAGGCACAGAGCAGGGCACAGAGCAGGGCACAGTGCAGGGAACTCTGCAGAGCACAGCACTGGGAAGCAGCACAGGGCACAGTGCAGGGCACAGCGCAGGGCACAGCACTGGGAAGCAGCACAGGGCACAGCGCAGGGCACAGCGCAGGGCACAGCGCAGGGCAGCAGTGCAGGGCAGCAGCCAGGACTGGCTCTGCCAGGGCTCTGGCCCTCACAGCCACCTGCGTCCCCCATTTGCTGCCCAGCTCAGGCCAGGGCTGCCAGCCCCGGGCAGTGCTGGGCTGCCAGGAGCTGGGCTGGCTCCCGTTTGCTCCTGGATGGGCTTCAAGGAGCTCATTCCGAGCTCGTGGGGTTTTTCTTGCCCTGCTTCCAGGGGGAATCCTGCCCAGGATCCACAGCTGGCTGTGCTTGGCCCAGCCATGCTGGGGTGGGCAGCCCCCAGCTGCAGCCCCCCTGCCCCTCTGTGCTGGGCACCCGGGGCAGGCTGAGCACTGCCCACCTCCCACCAGGAGCCTGTTGGAGGCGGCCTCTGGTCACACTCACTGAGGCAAAGGGGCTGCAGGAGATCTCAGGCTGTCACTGGGGTGCTCAGGGGCAGTAATTTTGGGCATTGAGGCTGCTTTGTTGTTCTCATTTCAGGGGTGTGTTTAGCTCTGTGCAGAATAAACAGAGGTGAAGGTTCTGCTCAGGTCTGTGAGGGAAGCCCTTGGCTCAGGGTTTGAGGTACTGCAGGCTGGGTCCCTACAGCAGAGTTTTGCTGAAGCCACACTCCAGAGGTTAGCACCAAGCTCCTGCAGCCCGGGCTGGGCCTGTGCTGCTCTCCATGGCAGGGTTTGCAGATGTTTGTGTTCCTCACCTCGTAGCTGCCCACAGCTCTGCTCTGAGAGGTCCTTTGGGTCCATCTGTGGGCACAGACTGTGGCTATAGCAACCATGCAGCCCCCACTGGACACTGCTGTGGGCTCTGCGTGTGACCCCTGGTTTGGGTGTGCAGGAGAAGGTCCTGAGCCTCTTCCAGCTGCAGAGACATTGTAGATGGAAGGTTCCCACCATGCTGAGCCCTCCTGTGCCAGCTCTGGCTCTGCTCAAGAAGGCTCCCATGTATGTCAGCCTTTCCTGTGCTTGTCTGGTGGCTCTGGACCATGGGCTGTCAGGAAAATTGTCTTTCTGCGAGCCTTGCCCAAATGAGGCCTGGCTGCAGCTCTTGGCCAGGAAAGCAAAGCTGCTGCAAGGAGGCATAGCACAACTTCCAGAGCTGTTGTGGAGATCTCGTGGCCAAGGGTTGGAATTGGATGATATTTAAGGTCTCTTCCAACCCAAACCAGTCCCTGATCCCGTGGTTCTGTGGTCTTATGAGGTTTATGCCCTCTGGGGTCTTCTGTGGGTTTATGCCCTCTGGGGTTGAATGGGATGGGTGCAAGGACACAGACAGCCCCAAACCCATACTGTGCTGGCTGTGGGATGGTTTAGATATTCCTGGGCCTGGCTTCTGCAGTCCCTGGGATGTGTGGACCCTTCTGCACATCTCTTGATTGACTCCCACAGGGAAGGACCCCATTTCCTCGGGCCTCCAACAGCTGCCTTTGGGTTTGGTGTCCCCTGCATCTCCTGTGCTGTCCACAGGGCTGCTGCTGAGGACTCAGAACAGCTGAGCTCTCTGCAGGAGCTCTGAAGTGACACTTGTGCTAAGGAGGAGTGGTGAGGCCTGTGGTGAGCATCATGAGAGTCTCCTTACGTCAAGTATTTAATATCTCAGCCCCTGAGCTGTTTGTCTCGTGTGTCTCCACAGGACTGGGACCACCCACACCATTTTCCCTGGCAGGTGACAGACGGGTGACAGCACCAGGCTCCAGCCATTCCAGGGGGGGCTGGACAGCCTGCCTAGGGGTGGGCAGGCTTGGGTCCCCTCCCCACTGCTTCCCTCTCAGCTGGGCTGAAGGGTTTTCTTCAGTGTCTTAGGGCCTTGGTAGACGAGCAGGTGCTGGAAGTGTCACTGATTCCTCACGCTGGTCCTGGGCTGGCCCTGCTGATGGCCAAGAGTCCGCAGGGAGCAGCTTCCCTCCACTGGGAGAGCTGGGACATGCCTGCAGCGAGTGTCCCTGGGGTGTTCAGAGCCTCTGTTGGTGCCTGCTGTGGCGTGAGAGTCCCTCTGTGCCTGGGGTCCCCCTGGGGAGGCAGAGATGATCTGGTTGTGTGTCAGACCAGAGTCTTTGGCTGCAGCCACAGGGACCCTCAGGGTGTGCTTTGGGAACCCCCTCATTCTCTCACCCCTGTGTTCCTCAGCTCACTGTGTGCCCCCAGGTCCTGCCCAGCTCTTGCCCTGTGCCCACTGCCCACAGTCTGGGATGGCACAGCCCTGCCGTGCTGTCCCTGACCCTCAGGCTGAGCCCTCCCGGGGTGGGCAGGGCCGTCAGCACAGCAGCACCCCAGGGTATTTATAGATAATGGTATATTTATATAACATTATTTATATATTTATAGATAGTGTTATTCCCTGCCAAACTCCCGGAAATGGCTCAGTGTGTGTCAGAGAGAGAGGGTTTGAATGGCTGCGCTCTCGCTGCGGGAGCGAAGGTGACTCTCCCTCGCTGCTCACCTGACCGACTCATCCTCCCCGTGCTGGGGGTGGGATGGTGGCAGGGTGGCTGCCCTGGGGCTGGGCTGGGCCACCGTGGGCTTGGGCAAGTCCTGGACATGGGCACCACAGCCAGGTGGGACAGGGACCTGCTGCCCTGCCCCAGGACCACCTCCCTCCTGGGCCGGGCTGCTGGGGCAGCCAGGGCTCGGGGCTGGGGTTGGGACTGACCCAGCTGATGGACAAGGCCCTTTGTCCAGAGATTTTCTTGTTCTGAACCGTTTGAAGCAATTTTCTGAACAATCAGAAAGGGCTGGTTTGGCATTTTCTAAATATCCCACCCTCCTTCAGTCTCAGCTGGGCACTGCTGCTGGTTTGGGCAGAGCTCAAGGCCCAGTGACAGTGTTGGGAGGTGTTTCAGCTGGAGAACAGCAGAGCAGTTCTCAGCTGTCCCCTCACAGCCATGAAACCATTCCCTGCCTGCTCTGCCTGGTGTGGGCAAAGCATCTGGGATGGGAACACGGATCTCATGGCAGGCCAAGCTTTGGGTTGTGCTTTCCAAGCAAGATATATGGAGGGACATGGACAGCCAGACCTTCACAGCACAGAGGTGTGTCCTGCCCTGCTCAGCATGCAGTGACACTCCCTGAGGGAGAGGTGCTCATGGAAGGGATGATGCTCCCAGAAGTTGCATGCCCTCCATGATGAGAGAAGGGATGGCCAGGGATGGGACACCCAAGCTCCCCATGAGCTCCTCGGTCCTTTCCTGGCCCTGGGCAGGCTCAGGGGTCCTGTCCCCAGCCTGGGCTGGGGCTGTGAGCAGGGGACAGCCCAGAAGAGCAGTGGAGGCCTGGCTGGGCTCAGAGCCCCCCGTGTCACCTGGGGACAGGAGGCTGCTGAACTCTGGGGCTCCCCAGCTTCGGGGCCCCAGGGAATGGAGCGAGGCCTCAGAGCTGCAGGAGCCTCTGCCCATGTGCACCCGTCACCCTCATGTCTCCTGGGCTCTGCTTGGAGCTGTGGGCTGGGATAACCTGCCCCTCCTGTGGCACTGCCCCTGAGGAGAGGACAGATGAGGAGAGGACAGCTCCTGGGGCTGCTGCCCAGCTAGGGCCGGGGGTCGGTGGCTCCCTGCAGCCCCCGGCCGTGCTTCCCACAGGCACAGCAACCAGGCCCTGCAGAGACAGCTCGGAACGGGGACCGGCTGATGTGGAGAAAAACGCCCTTCCCACACAGCCCAGCCTGTCCTCCCCTCCCGTGCCCTCTCGTGCTGCTGTGAGGAGCTGCCGCTCCCTGCCGGGGCTGCTGCCCTGCGGGCTGGGCACGCCTGAGCTCCAGAGGGTGCCGAGGGTGTCCCTGAGCCCGCAGGGCCCCTTCACATCCCGCCCTGGGGGCGAGGTCGCTGCCATGGGCCTGAGGCAGCTCCTGCCCACACCGGCACGGCTCCCGGCCCGGCTGCCGGCCCTCGGCCCTTGCAGGCCCGGCACTGCCCCGGCACTGCTTCCCCTCCTGGGTGGCTGCTGAGCCGAGATCAGCGCTGAGGCTCTCCTCCTCCTCCTCCTCCTCCTCCTTGCTGCACTGTCCCTCAGGACGGACCGTTCAGCCTGCTCCTCCTCCTCCTTTTCCACTTCATTAGTGAGTCTCTCTGCACTAAGAAGTCGTGATAGCTGCCGGGGGAGCTGGCAGGGCTGTGGAGAGCAGCGGGGAGCCCACCAGCCCCGCCGCCGGGCTTTGGGATGCCGGCGCTGGGGTTGGGATGCTGCGGGGCCGCCGGGGTGCTGGCTGAGCCCTGGCACAGTTCAGCAGGGCTGGGGGAAGAGGGAGGGGGACAGTCGGGGCTCTTTTGCCCACATGCAGTGGCAGGAGGCAGAGAAAGCAGCCTGGGGCAGCTCCAGCTGCTCTGCCGTGGTTCTGTCCCATTTCTGCCATCCGTGGTGCTCCTCCTTTGGGGCTGCCGTGGGCAAGGGGTAGCCGCTGATGCTCCCACAGAGGTCTGTGCATCTCACAGGAGATTTGCGCTGGCGCTGGTGGCCCTCAGATCCCGAGGGCTGCACGTGGCAGAGCGCAGGGTCCTGGGCAGCCCCAGCCCGCACCCAGCGCCCGTGCCCAGCACGTGCCCGCTGCCAGCAGCAGTGTGACACCTACACGTGGTGCCTCACCAAAGAAGCTGGACTTTGCAAACACGTTCTGTGGGCATTGCTTTAATTTCCCAGTGTCTCAACACTCTCCCAAAGCTGAGAAGCTGAGATGGTTTCTCCTCTGCGGAGAGGGAGGCTCCTGTTGTCGCACTCTCACATACGCACGAATCACACACTCACAGGGACTCTGATTCCTCTCCCTTCCCACTTTCCTCCTCCAAATGACTTCAAACACTTTATGAAAATGTTATTTTCTCCCAAACTGTTGCCTTTCTGCCTTGCTCTCCTGAGAAGCCTGTTGGCTTTCCCTGGGCTCCCAGTCTGCAGGGGTAGGGATGTCCCTGCAGGAGAGGGAAGTTGCTGGGGGGCTGAGCAGTGCTGAGGGGGCTGAGCTGTGTTGGGGGGCTGAGCTGTGTTGGGGGGGCTGAGCTGTGCTGGGGGGGCTGAGCTGTGCTGGGGGGCTGAGCTGTGCTGGGGGGGAACACAAACCTTCCTATGCTTCTAGTGGGGCTCATCTAATCCTTCCAAGTAGCTCTGATTGAATCACTGAATCCCAGAATGCGATTGAAAGGGTTGAAAGTACCTCACACACCATCCAACCCCATCTGCCTGCCACAGGCAGGGACACCTTCCAGTAGATCAGGTTCCTCCAAGACCTGTCCATCCTGATCTTGGACAATTCCAGGGATCCATGGACAGCCACAGCTGCTCTGGGCACCCTGTGTCAGGGCCTCAGCACCCTCACAGGGAAGAATTTTTCCAAAAGTCCAATGCAATAGAGCAAACCCCTCCTGCAGGCCAGTGCAGTGAGGACACAGCTCAGAGGTGCTCTCTACGCTGCTGTGGGGGTCCTGTTCTCCAGGAGCACGTGGGCAGATGGGCCCAGCCCCATGGCAGCCTGAGTTGTCCAGGCAGGCCCTGTTCCTGTGTCCATGGCAGGACCTGTTCCCCTGTTCCCGTGTCCATGACAGGCCCTGTTCCCATGTCCATGACAGGCCCTGTTCCTATGTCCATGACAGGCCCTGTTCCCCTATTCTCATGTCCATGACAGGCCCTGTTCCCCTGTTCCTGTGTCCATGACAGGCCCTGTTCTCATGTCCATGACAGGCCCTGTTCCCCTGTTCCTGTGTCCATGACAGGCCCTGTTCCCCTGTTCCCCTGTCCATGGCAGGCCCTGTTCCCCTGTTCCTGTGTCCATGGCAGGACCTGTGTCCATGGCAGGCCCTGTTCCCCTGTTCCCATGTCCATGTCAGACCCTGTTCCCGTGTTCATGGCAGGCCCTATTCCTGTGTCCATGGCAGGCCCTGTTCCCCTGTTCCCATGTCCATGGCAGGCCCTGTTCCCCTGTTCCCATGTCCATGGCAGGCCCTGTTCCCATGTCCATGGCAGGCCCTGTTCCCCTGTTCCCATGTCCATGGCAGGCCCTGTTCCTATATCCATGACAGGCCCTGTTCCTATGTCCATGACAGGCCCTGTTCCCATGTCCATGACAGGCCCTGTTCCCCTGTTCCCATGTCCATGGCAGGCCCTGTTCCCCTGTTCCCATGTCCATGACAGGCCCTGTTCCCCTGTTCCCATGTCCATGGCAGGCCCTGTTCCCCTGTTCCCATGTCCATGGCAGGCCCTGTTCCCCTATTCTCATGTCCATGGCAGGCCCTGTTCCCCTGTTCCCATGTCCATGGCAGGCCCTGTTCCCCTGTTCCCATGTCCATGGCAGGCCCTGTTCCCCTGTTCCCATGTCCATGACAGGCCCTGTTCCCCTGTTCCCATGTCCATGACAGGCCCTGTTCCCATGTCCATGGCAGGCCCTGTTCCCCTATTCTCATGTCCATGGCAGGCCCTGTTCCCCTGTTCCCATGTCCATGGCAGGCCCTGCTGTCACAGCAGCCCTGGGCACACCAGGCCCAGGCCAGGCTGGAGCTGGAGTGAACCCTCTGCTGCCGGTGGCAGGGGCTGACTCACGGCGCTCTCCAGTCACAAGCAGATGGATGATTTGATCACCTAGCAACCAAAATAAGTCTCGGATTAAACCATCATCCCCCTGGGTGGCAGGGGCCAGGCAGCCCCCAGCTGCTCCCCAGCCCCTGGGCCTCCCTGAGAGGGGAGGGAGGCTGTCCAGTTTGCAAAGTGGGGAGCAGGACCGTGCCTGCCACCCACACCCCAGCAGCAGGGGCTCACAGGGCTCAGCTGGGTGCAGGGAGGGAGGGGTCCCCCAGGAGCAGCTTCCAGGGTGGTCCAAGGGGCATCTCCAAGTGTGCACAGAGGGACCAGGTCTCTGACACCCTTTGGTCAGGCTGCTGGCAGTGGGGAGCACCCAGAGATCCTCTGTCAGGAGAGAGACACTTGTGCCAGGACCTCCAGAGTGAAGTTTCTGGGAGATTGAGCACAGAGAACTTTGGATGGGATCTGCTGACCCCTTGTCACCCCCTCCACCAGCAGCTCTGAGCGTCCTTGGCTCCAGCCTGGTCCCTTGCCTGCTGCTGTCCAAGCCAGAGGATGATCCAGCATAGCGTGTTCATTGCAGTTGTTCCGTCAGGGGCAGGAGGGCTTTGCTCCCCTGCTGCTGCCTGAGGTGCCATTTACCTCCTGATGGCTCCAGCCACCTCCAGAGGATCTTGGCACAGGGCTCCTATCCATGCCCCATCCCTGGAAATGCCCAAGGCCAGGTTGGATGGGGCTTGGAGCAGCCTGGGACAGTGGAAGGTGGCATGGCAGGGGGTGGCACTGGATGGGTTTAAGGTCCCTTCCCACCCAAACCATTCTGGGATTCTGTGATTCTACCACAGCCCTGAGGGGGATGGGCTCTCAGGCTGAGCTGAGCTGGAAAGTGAGTGCTGGGCAGGAAGAGGGGCAGGAGGAGGTGTGAGGGCACTGTCAGGTTTGGGGTGCCCATGGCACCCATTTGGAGCCAGGGCAGTCCCTGTGCTGCAGAGCCCTCCGTGGCTCCAGCAGCGGTGCCTGTGGGAGGTGGGGCAATGGGGACACAAACTGCAGTGTCCTGTGACAGATGGGGCAGTGGGGACACAAACTGCAGTGTCCTGTGGGAGGTGGGGACACAAACTGCAGTGTCCTGTGGGAGGGGGGACACTGGGGACACAAACTGCAGTGTGCTGTGACAGGTGGGGACACAAACTGCAGTGTCCTGTGACAGGTGGGGCAGTGGGGACACAAACTGCAGTGTCCTGTGGGAGGGCATGGCTGGGCTGGCTCCTGTGCCCGTGGCACCGCCCTGGTGTTTCACCCTGTGGCACTGTGGGATCACTCACAGCCTGTGGGAGCCCAGTGAGCCAGGCCAGGGTGTGCAGGCTGGGATGGAGACCCCCAACCCACCCCAAGTGCCCCAGAGCCAGGAGCCATTCCTGCCCTGAGGGAAGCTGTGCCAGGCTGTCCTGGGTGCAGGGCTGTGCCAGGCTGTCCTGGGTGCGGGGCTGTGCCAGGCTATCCTGGGTGCGGGGCTGTGCCAGGCTGTTCTGGGTGCAGGGCTGTGCCAGGCTATCCTGGGTGCAGGGCTATGCCAGGCTGTCCTGGATGTGGGGCTGTGCCAGGCTATCCTGAGTGCGAGGCTGTGCCAGGCTATCCTGGGTGCAGGGCTGTGCCAGGCTGTCCTGGGTGCGGGGCTGTCCTGGGTGCGGGGCTGTGCCAGGCTATCCTGGGTGCAGGGCTGTGCCAGGCTGTCCTGGGTGCGGGGCTGTGCCAGGCTGTTTTGGGTGTGGGGCTGTGCCAGGCTGTCCTGGGTGCGGGGCTGTGCCAGGCTGTCCTGAGTGCAGAGCTGTGCCAGGCTATCCTGGGTGCAGGGCTGTGCCAGGCTATCCTGGGTGCGGGGCTGTGCCAGGCTATCCTGGGTGCGGAGCTGTGCCAGGGCGGGTGCCAGCGCGGCGCTGCCGGCCCAGAGGAGGGCTCAGGAAATAGGGCAGCCCAGTGGCAGCTGCTCTTTGTGGGACACACTGATATAATTAGATGGGACGCCCTGTTCCGTGCCCGCAGCCCTACTTTGGTTCACTGCTGGTCCCAGGGAAGGTGAGCCACTTGCAGCAGGAGCGCTGCCTGCCGGGCTCCTCCCTCACTGTCCCCTGCCCAGGGGCCACGTGTCCTCTCCTGTGCTGGGCTTTGGTGGCTTTGGGAGACCCTGTGACCTGCAGGAGAGGCTCAGGGAGGGGGTGGTGGGAGCTGGCTCAGCCCCTCATCCCACCTGGGCTCATCCCACATCCCTGCCAGGATTGAAAGGGTTGAAAGGACCTCACAGACACCCAGCCCCATCTGCCTGCCCTGGCCAGGGACACCTTCCAGCAGATCAGGCTCCTCCAAGCCCTGTCCATCCTGATCTTGGGAAATTCCAGGGATCCAGGGGCAGCCACAGCTGCTCTGGGCATGCACAGGGCCTCAGCACCCTCACAGGGAAGAATTTTTTCAAAAAATCCAATGCAATAGAGCAAACCCCTCCTGCAGGGCAGTGCAGTGAGGACACAGCTCAGACAGCTGCAGGACGTGGGACTGGTCTTGGAGCCAAAGTCCCACAGGCAAACCAGGGGCTGGAGGGTCAGGCTTTAACCTCAAACACCCCAAACTGCATCTGCTCTGCCTCTGGAGAGCCCTGAACACCCATCCTGGTCTTCAGAAGTGCCCATGCCTGAGGCACCCAGTGTGGCTGAGCATCTCTGCTCCAGAGCCTCCCACACATCCTGGGCTGGACCCTCCAGGACTGCTCATCCCCATGAGGATGAGTTTTAGCTATTAGGGAAATACCAGCTGGAGCTATCAGAGAGGGTTGGAGTGGATAGAAGGGAAAGGTTCTTCCCCAGAGGGTGCTGGCACTGCCCAGGCTCCCCAGGGGATGGGCACGGCCCCGAGGCTGCCAGAGCTGCAGGAGGGTTGGGACAGCACTGCCAGGGATCTAGGGTGGGATTGCTGGGGTATCTGTGGGCTGGGTGTCCAGGTGCTGGACTCATGATCCTCATGGGTCCCTTCCCACTCAGGATATTCCATGGTTGAGCGGGAACTCCTGCTTTGTGTGTCATCAGATCCATCAAACCCAGCCATTTTTGCCCCTTCCAAGAAGGCAGGAATGTGTTTGGCATCCCCATTCCTCCAGCCACCTCCACAGGGATGGGCTCAGACCAAGCCATGATCCCTCTGCCAGGTCCCATCATGGTCTGGGTGGGTCTGTGGGTGCCCCAGGAGATCCCATGGTTCGTGGCAGGAGCAGCCAGGGCTCTGTGGACAGAGGCAAATGTCAGGGAAAGCCAAGAGGAATTTTATTTCCACAAACATCTGTTTACACTGAGCTACTGCTTTCCACTGGGGCTGGGAAGCTGCTGTGACCTTCCTGCCTCAGAGGGGTGTGAGGGGACATTCCCATGCTCTGGCAGGGAGAGGGGCAGCAGGGAGAGGGGCAGCAGGGAGAGGGGCAGCAGGGAGAGGGGCAGCAGGGAGAGGGGCAGCAGGGAGAGGGGCAGCTGCTTTGACATCTCCCCCGTGGGCAGGGAGTCACCCCCTGAGGGGTGCCTGGGCTGGGGGCACATGGGAACATTCTCCATGAGAAGTCACAGCACATGGTGGCCTTTGGGGAGTTTGGTGGCAGGAGGAGCCCTGGGCACTGGCCCTGCACAGTGCCCGGAGCTCTGGGGTGCACATGGGGCTGTCCTGCCTCAGAGCTGGCACAGAGGGGGCCTGCAGCAGCCTGTGGGGAGGCCCCAGGGTAGGAGGGTGTTGGGAACCTCCCAAGTTTTGCTGAGACTCACTGGGCTGTGACAGAGCTGTGGGAACAGTGCCAGAGGAGCAGGGCTGGCAGCAGGGTGGGCGCTGCTGGGGGCTCCCATGGCACAGGTACCTCCTGCCCTGGCAGTGCTGCCAGAGGCCGGGACAGGCTGGAGGGAGAGGCAGTTTTGGTTGGAAAGACAGAATGGTGGAGAGCAAACCACCAGTGTGGCTGGAGAGGACTCAGCTCTGCCCTGGACCAGCTCAGGCACCCCTCAAAGGGTCTCAGTGGGGGCTTTGGGGGCAGGGAGAGTCCAAAGCCATCCCTCACCCAGGGATCCTTCATCCAGGAGTCCCTCATCCAGGGATCCTTCAATCCCTCATCCAGGAATCCCTCATCCAGGAATCCCTCACCCAGGGATCCTTCAATCCCTCACCCAGGGATCCTTCAATCCCTCACCAGGGATCCTTCAATCCCTCAGCCAGGGATCCTTCAATCCCTCACCCAGGGATCCTTCAGTCCCTCACCCAGGGATCCTTCAATCCCTCACCCAGGGATCCTTCATCTGGGATCCTTCATCTGGGAATCCCTCACCCAGGGATCCTTCAATCCCTCACCCAGGGATCCTTCAATCCCTTATCCAGGGATCCCTCATCCAGGAATTCCTCACCCAGGGATCCTTCAATCCCTCACCCAGGGATCCTTCAATCCCTTATCCAGGGATCCCTCATCCAGGAATTCCTCACCCAGGGATCCTTCAATCCCTCACCCAGGGATCCTTCAATCCCTCACCCAGGGATCCCTCATCCAGGAATCCCTCACCCAGGGATCCTTCAATCCCTCACCCAGGGATCCTTCATCTGGGATCCTTCATCTGGGAATCCCTCACCCAGGGATCCTTCAATCCCTCACCCAGGGATCCCTCATCCAGGAATCCCTCACCCAGGGATCCTTCAATCCCTCATCCAGGAATCCCTCACCCAAGGATCCTTCAATCCCTCACCCAGGGATCCTTCAATCCTTCATCCAGGGATCTCTCACCCAGGGATCTCTCACCCAGGGATCTCATTCAGAGATCTCTCACCCAGGGATCCCTCACCTGGGGGATCTCTCACCCAGGCCATCCCTCACCCAGGATCTCTCACCCATTGATCTCTCACCCATTGATCTCTCACCCAGGATCTCTCACCCAGGCCATCCCTCACCCAGGATCTCTCACCCATTGATCTCTCACCCATTGATCTCTCACCCAGGATCTCTCACCCAGGGATCTCTCACCCAGGGATCTCTGCCTGCGTCTCCCAGAGGAAATCTGTCCTGTCCCGGGACATGTTTGAGCCTTCAGTGCCATTCCTGCTCCTGCCTGGCTCTGCAGGTGGGATGGGAAGGTTTCTGTTCAGCTGGAGGTTTCTGGGGAGGTGGCTGTGTGTGTCCTCCCCTGCAGGAAGGAAGGAGCAGCTCCCCAGGGGGGGCTGGCATTGCTGGCAGGGCACAGGAATTCCACAGGATTCCCAGGGAGGAGGGAGGAACAAATCCAGACCTGTGTGTTTGAGGAGGTCATGCCAGGTTTAAATCCAGCTCCAACTCTCCTGTTTTCCCCAGTGCTGGGAAAGGTGAAACTGGAGAGGAGCCAGAGAATCAAACCCAGGGCACCCTGTCCAGGAGTAACAGGAGATTGGGAAAATGACCCTTAGCTGGCAAAGCAGGCAGGGACCTGCTGGGGGCTGGAGGCAGCCCCAGCACAGCTCCTGCTGTGAGAACCAGGCTGGCACCATGGGCTGGGATGGGAGCAGGGGCACAGGGAGAGCCCAGGGGGCACAGGGAGAGCCCAGGGGGCACAGGGAGAGCCCAGGGCCAGGGGGCTGTGCTGGGCAGGGGCATCTCACCACCCCCTGAGCACCCCCTTCTGCCAGCACCATCTCCTCCACAGCTGACAAAAGACAGTATCTGTTTTTTCACTGAAATTCACTGATTTTCAAACTTTTATCATAATGGGAACAGAGTGTCTCGCTTTTCCTGGCAAGCCATGGATCTCCAGGTGTAACTGGAGCAGTGGAGGGGCTGCAGCCTGCTCAGGGATGTTCTTCCTCCAGCTGCTTCGCTAGGAAATAGGTGGCTGCAAAAACCATGCTCAAATGCTGTTAAAATGTGGCTGCAGGTCCTGTTCTCTCTCAGCTCGTATGTTTGTGGGCATAAAGAGCTTTTAGAGGTAGATTAACTTCATTAAAATGGAAAGCATCCATTAATGGCACTGTAACTCCTCTGGTGATGGCTGGGCCAGGCTTTGTGCTGAAGCTTTTCCTCTCTGGGTGCCTGTGCCTGCACCTGAGGCTTCCCCCCTCCCTCTGCCTTCCAATGGCTTTGCAGTCCTGTGCTGGGTGATGCTGTGCCAGGGCTGTGCCAGGGCTGGCCCAGTGCCCAGGGGCAGCAGGCTGGGAGAGCCCAAGGGGTCCCAGTGGGCTGGAGGGCAGGGGGATCCCTTCCCTGGTGCCCTGGGGATGTGGCTTGTGCTGCTGTGCTCTGTCCCATGGGAGCTGAGCCTCCCGTGCCCAGCGCTGGGGTGGGTTTGGAAGGGCTCTGATGCTGGGCAATGGATGGGTTTTGGGAAGGCCGAGGCTGTAGAGCTGTTCCTGAGATGTTCCTGGGCTCCCCGGGCTCCTGCCTGACCCAGAGTTGGTTCCTCACCCAGGAGAGAGGAGCCTGGTCCTGTAGGAGCTACAGGGGACACAGGGGCCCTGCCAGGGACAGCGAGGGCTCTCCTGGCTGGGGCAGTGTCCCGTGCCTGGGCAGTGCCTGAAGGAGGGGTCTGGAGCAGCCCCCACACACCTGGCATCACCCAAACCCCACAGCCCCCATGCCAGCAGGCGGGCACAGGGTTGGGGGCTCCTCTCTGAGCCGTGGCCATGCCTGGCACCACGACCCAGGGCTCTCCTAGCATGGAGCTTTGGCAGTCGTGCCCAGGTAGTGCCAGCCTCGGTCACACAGCAGGCCAGGGTGCCAGGGAGCTGTGGGGTGTGTGCTGCTGCCCAGCCCCGGAAAGGAGGCTCCGTGTGCCCCCACGGCCGCTGGGGTGGCCCCAGCCCGGTGCCAGCAGCAGCGGCAGATCCGATTTGCCTGCCCCACTAAGCAGGGTTTAATTTTGTTAAATAAATACAGAGTAATGGCAGCGGGGCTGGGAGCCAAATGGCCCGGGGACATCCTTGGGAGCCGGGGGGGGCTCTGCAGCGGGGCAGGAGCAGCTCTGGGAGTGGGGATGGGGTCGGGCAGAGCTGCTGGCAGCAGGGCTGCTCCTGGGGGTGGTCCCGGGGCGCTGCCGGGCTCGCTGCTGGAGCAGATGCGGCCGCTCACCGTGCGGTGCTCGCGGCCACGCTGCCTTCCCAGCCATTGCTAAATGGCTGCTAAACAGCACTGTCAGAGGCACACTCATCTTCCCGTCCTAATTAGTGGATCAGACAGTAATTTGTAATCCGTTTGAATGGGAGGATCGGAGTGTCTCGCCCTGGAGCCTGGGCAGGACGTGGGGGTGGCAGCGTGGAGCAGGGCAGGGACGAGGGCTGTGCCCAGGGTCCTCCTGGTGCCTGCAGGAATTGCTCTCCCCTCTCAGGCTCCATGAGCCTTCTGCTTTCTTCGGAGCTTTGGCATTTTCATTGCTCTTTGTGGTACCCAGCACAGCATCCCCAGCAGCAGGGTCACCTCCTGCTGTCCCCGCAGAGGTGGCAGTGGCAGGGCACTGTACCTGGTCACCAGGGCCCTTTGCAGCACCAGCTGGGCATGGCCACACTGGGGCTGGCATGGGCTGGGGCCAGAGTAACCCCCCCAGGGCAAAGCCATCCCAGCAAGGCTCTGCTCTTAGGTGTGCTCGTGTTTGTGTTCTCAGTGCCGAGGATACAGTGAGACCTGGAGCAGAGGTGTGGAAAAAAGCCAAAAGGTTGAAAAACAAGAAGTGAAAGGAGAGATTGAGGGTGTGAGGTGAGCAGACAAGGCAGAGAGCAGCAGCAGCCCTGGGTGGGATGGGCAGAGAGAGGCTGAGCTGGGCTGGCCAGAGCAGCGTGTGGAGCAGGAGTTTGGTGTGAGGCCACAGCTGAACCGTGCCAGAGCCTCTGGGGAGCCTGGGACAGAGCTCAGGAGCAAGGCAGGGCTGGGGATGGAGCTGGGCTCAGGGCTGGGGATGGAGCTGGGCTCAGGGCCGGGGATGGAGCAGCACTCCCAGGGCTGGGGATGGAGCAGCTCCCAGGGCTGGGGATGGAGCAGTACTCCCAGGGCTGGGGATGGAGCAGCTCCCAGGGCCGGGGATGGAGCTGGGCTCAGGGCCGGGGATGGAGCAGCTCCCAGGGCTGGGGATGGGGCTGGGCTCAGGGCCGGGGATGGAGCAGCTCCCAGGGCCGGGGATGGAGCAGCTCCCAGGGCTGGGGATGAAGCAGCTCCCAGGGCTGGGGATGGAGCAGCACTCCCAGGGCTGGGGATGGAGCAGCTCCCAGGGCTGGGGATGGAGCAGCTCCCAGGGCTGGGGATGGAGCTGGGCTCAGGGCTGGGGATGGAGCTGGGCTCAGGGCTGGGGATGGAGCAGCTCCCAGGGCTGGGGATGGAGCTGGGCTCAGGGCCGGGGATGGAGCAGCTCCCAGGGCTCCCAGCAGCTCCCCTGCCCTGCAGGAGCAGGGGACAGGACAGTGGCCATGGCGAGGAGTGGGGCTGAGCCCGGGGAAGGGGACAGGCAGTGGTGACAGGGTGGCCTCGGTACTGGGCTCACAGATAGCTCTGGGTTCCTGGGCAGGGGTGACAGGCAGGGTCAGGCTGTGACAGAGCAGTGGGACAGGGTCACAGTGCCCTGGCCAGGGTGGCACCGAGCAGCTCCGTGCTGGCCGTGTCTTTAGCGCCAATTAGCTGGGGAGAAGCACAAGTGTCCTGCATGCATTGACCTTTAGAAACGCCGCGGGCCCTCAGGGGAGCGGGGCGGGCACGGGCAGGGTGCCAGCCCTGGGGACACGGCCTTGGGGACAGCCACCCGCGGGCAGGCGGGCACAGAGCCGTGCCGGGGGACCGTGCAGAGATGCCGGCGGAAGGCAGGAGCTCCGGCAGTGACTCCGAGGAGCTGCCCTCTCCTGCTGCATTTCCCTGCCTTCAGCAGCGTGGTAATGGCAGCAGTGACTCACCGCGCTTTACTCACCGCTAATGACGAGCGGGGCTCCGCTGACTCCGGCTTAGACAAACCCAGCTTCTCTCCCACATTGCCATTAGCAGGGCAGGGCCGTCCGGGGCGTTCCGAGAGGGCAGCTGAGAGAGAACATCGTCCTGACCGTGCTCCCACCAGTCCCAGACCCCCACAGCTCCTCCGATGCTGAGGATCTGCTCCAGAGCCAGAGGGAGGAGAAAGGAGAAAGGAGAATGGGGAAAGGAGACAGGAGAAAGGAGAACGGAGAAAGAAGAAAGGAGACAGGAGAAAGGGGAAAGGAGAACAGGGAAAGGAGAAAGGAGAAAGGAGAAAGAAGAAAGGAGAAAGGAGAAAGGAAGTGATTTTGTGGGGAGGCTGCAGTCACTGCAGGCTTCAGGAGCCACATGCTCCAGTTTTGGAGCTTGTTCTGGTAACCCTCCCACAACTGCACCCCAAGACAAGGGATAGTGAGAGCCCCCAGCTCCTGGAGGAACAGCAGGAGGTGTCTGTGGGATGCAGGGGCAGCATGGCTGTAACAGGGAGTGAGGAGCCTCAGGAGCTGCTCTCACTGCAGTCCCTGCTCCTACAGAGAGTTGTGGGTCAGGAAAGGAGAGCTCCTTTGGGGGTGAGCTGGAAGACAAGCCTCAAGCCAGGCCTGGCTGTGGGTGGCTTGCAGGGGACAAAGCAGAGGAGCAGGGTCACCGTGTGGAGCAGGTCAATATCCAGAACAGGGTCATGATGGAGCAGGTCTCTGTCCAAGGAGCAGGGTCACCACGGGGAGCAGGGTCACAGCGTCACATCACCCCAGAGCAGGGTCACTGTGTGGGACAGGGTCACTGTATGGAACAGGGTCACTGTGGGACGGGATCACTGTGTGGGAGAGGGTCATCATGTGGGACAGGGTCACTCTGTGGGACAGGGTCACTGTGTGGGACAGAGTCACTGTGTGGGACAGGATCACCCTGTGGGACAGGGTCACCCTGTGGGACAGGGTCACTGTGTGGAACAGGGTCACTGTGTAGGACAGGGTCACCCTGTGGGACAGGGTCACTGTGTGAGACAGGGTCACTGTGGGACAGGCCCTTTGTTCATGTCATTCCTGGACCCAGAGAGGGACAATGTCCAGCTCTGTGGCAGAGCCTGTCCCAGCAGCATGCCCAGCTCACTGCCCTGCTCCTGCCCCCACCGGGACCTGCTGCTCGCTGCCTGCTGGTGGCAGAAGGTCCCAGCCTGACCCCCGTGCTTGGGTGAGTGTCCCCCACACCCCCCACGCCCCCAGCCCCTCCTGCACTGCCAGGGCTGTGAGTCACGGAGCCAGGATGAGCAAGAGCCTGAGGCAGTCACACGGAGCCTCATCACTGCCGTGGGCTCGCCTGCCAGCCTGCCACGCTTGTCACGCTCCCCAGGGACGGGCACGAGTTGGTGGCCCCGGGCATCACTGGCAGCTTTAGGCAAAGCAGGGCCCAGCCCAGCACAGATCCTGCCTTCCCTCCTGGAACCCCGGGTGCAGTGGAGTGGTGACACCAGCAGTGGGGATGGTGACACCAGCAGTGGGGATGGTGACACCAGCAGTGGAATGGTGACACCAGCAGTGGCAATGGTGACAGCAGCAGTGGCAATGGTGACACCAGCAGTGGCAATGGTGACAGCAGCAGTGGCAATGGTGGCAGCAGCAGTGGGGATGGTGACAGCAGCAGTGGCAATGGTGGCAGCAGCAGTGGAATGGTGGCAGCAGCAGTGGCAGTGGTGGCACCAGCAGTGGAATGGTGGCAGCAGCAGTGGCAATGGTGACACCAGCCCTGCGCTGGGTTGGGTGGGCCGGGGTTGGTGGGTCAGCCCTGCTGCTCCAGGTGCTGGCAGCACTCTCAGCCCTGGCTCCTGCAGAGGCCCGGGGCTGGCAGGGTCAGGCTGTGCTGGGCTGGCTGTGGAGCCATTGCAGGAGCAGGATGTGAGGATGGGAATGGAACAGTGCTGGGCTCTGAGGGGAGAGGAAGGACAGGAGCTCTGCTGCTTGCCTGGTGCTGCTCCCTGCAGGGTTGGGGGCTGGAGGGGCTCCTCTCACCCAGCTGGGCTGCTCTGTCCCTCCTCCAGGGTCACAGGGTGCCCTGTCTGCAGCGGGGTGTGACCCTGCTGGCACCCAGAGGAGACCCGGGGCTGTGGGAACAGAATTCTGTGTGTGCCCATCAATCTCTGGGTGCTGGATACATCCAAACCCTTCCTAGGATGGCTCCTGCCTGTGCTCATCCCAAGCTCTGAGGGATTGGAGGGGTCAGCACTTGGTCCCCGGAGCTGGGGAGGTTTCCCGGGGCTGGAGGCTGGAGCCAGGGCTGCCCCCAAGCTGGCAGGGCAGGGCAGGGCAGGGCTCATCCTCCATCCTACCCAGGAATGTGTTGGTTCACTTGGATCAGAGAAACCCCTCCTCGGGCAGAGGGAGCAGTGGAAGGTTCTGGGGGCTCCACAGGCGCTGGAGCAGGGCTGGGGAGGGATGTGCCATGTGGGGGTGCCAGGCTCATCAGGACAGCCCTGGCACCTGCCCTGCCTGCGGGTGGGGGCTTCCTGCAAATCCATCCTCACACTGCCTTGGGCCAGACCTGGGGTGGAGCTGCTTGGGGTGCTGTAAGGGGACACTTGGCAGCTGCCCCACACCCTGCCCAGGCTGCAAGGTGGCATGTTGGGCACAGAGACCTGCCAGGGCTGCCCCCAGGGCGCAGTAGGGTGGGGGTCAGTGGGACCCTGTACATCCCTGGCTCGGCCACTTGGGAAGCCCAGACTGTGTGTGTGTGCTGGACAGCAAGAATTCATTTGAAGATGTGGTTTTGCCCCTTTTCTCCCCGAATTAGCAGATGTGGGGCAGAGCTGGCTGTTGGTGTTTGTCACACAGGGCTGTGTGTACATCAGCCTGACATCACAGGGCTGTGTGATGTGTCTGTGGTGGCACAGCAGGAGGGGACCCGGGCTTTGAGAGACAGGAGGGTGTTATCCAAGGGTTACAGACAGCTCCGGGAAAGGAGAATGAGGAATGAGGATGGAGAGCACAGAGCTGGAGTGACAGTGAGGTGCTAGAGAAGCAAATTTTCCCCAGGTCTTTTCCCTCTATTGCAGCAGGGCAGGACTGAGCCCCTCATGGCAGGGCCTTGGCTTTTGTTTTAAGGCAAAGGGATCTGCAGGTGTGAAAGGTGGAGGGAGATGGGGGTTGCTTGGGGAGGAGACTGAAGGAAACCCCCCCACACAAACACAGCTGTGCCACAGTGAGGTGAAGGCAGCAGCCAGGCAGGAGGAGCTGCTGAGCTCCTGGGAGTGGGGACACACCCGGTGTGTCACCTGTGTGTCACTGCCTGAGCCCTTGAGTCCAGCACCTCCACACCGAGCAGCCCGTGTGTTTGGAGGGGGCATTTCCACAGGAGCCTGGGAAGCTGCTGAGCCTTTGGCAGCCAGGTCAGGACAGGAAACACCTGGCCAGGCCCTGCCCCGGCTCCTGAGGATGGGCAGCACCCAGGACCCCATTCCCTGGAGTGCCTCAGCATGCCCAGCCCCCAGCACTGCCTGTCCTGCCCTCCCTCCCAGAAGGGCAGGGGGCAAGGTGCCAGAGGTGTCCCCACGTCCCCCCTGTGCCACAGGAGGGGATGCCCAGCTCATTGCCACACGTGTCCCATCACTGCCCATGACCTCAGCCGGCCCCTGTCCCTCCCTGGGGCCAGCCAGCCCTGCCTCCAGCCCCAGGCTCTGCCCTCCCATCCTGGGGAGCCTCCCGGGGGCTCGGGGCTGTTCTGTCAGATGTCCCCAGGGGCTGCCATCCCAGAGAGCTTCTGTGTCTGCCTCCTCTCTGCTCCACCTCTCCCCACGCCAGGGAAGACAGGCTGTGACAGTGGCAGTGATGCCACCCCCAGGTGGCTCCCTAAAGGACCCCAGACCCAGCCCTTGCTCCTCCTGAAGCTCTCTCCACTGATCCCCCTCTCCATGGCACAGCTGGCAGGGGATGCAGCCAGACCTGGCTCAGGGCAGTGCTGCCACAAAACCGGGGTGGGAAACTGCAGGAGAAAGATCTCCAAACCTGAAAGTGGGAATTTCTGCAGGGAGGCAGTGCTGGGGGTCCTGGGGGAGGTGACAGTGACCTCCAGCATGGCAGGGAGCCACAGGTTGGTGCCCCCGAACTGGGAGGGCAGAGCTGGCAGCAGGGCTGGAACTGCTCCTGGGGATGGAAGGGCTCATGGGGCTGGAAGGGCTCCTGGGGCTGAAGGGGCTCCTGGGGCTGGAGGTGTTCCTGGGCTGGAAGGGCTCCTGGGGCTGGAAGGGCTCGTGGGGCTGGAAGTGTTCCTGGAGCTGGAAGTGTTCCTGGGGGATAGAAAGGCTCGTGGGGCTGGAGGTGTTCCTGGGGCTGAAGTGTTCCTGGGGCTGGAAGTGTTCCTGGGGCTGGAAGTGTTCCTGGGCTGGGCGGGCTCTTGTTCCCCCCGCTGGAGGATCCTTGTCTGCCTCGGGGGAAGCCCGGGAGGCAGAGAGGCTCCTGCTGTCCTCTGAGCAGCCAAGGTCGTTTCTGCAGCCGGTGCAGATGCCAGCTGCCACGTGGCCCGTGCCCGCAGGAGCGGGGGTAATTAGCTGGAAAGACGGTCAGGCAGCATGGGGAATGGGAAATGGGAAATGGGAAACGGGAAATGGGAAATGGGAAACGGGAAACGGGAAACGGGAAACAGGCAAGGAGAGGAGGGAACGGTGGAGCCACGCCTGGACCAGCGGCTCTCTGCCCCAGAGATGCCTCTCCGTGCCCAGGCCTCCCCCCGGGGCTGTGGGGAGGTGTGGGCACGGCTGAGGTGTGGCTGGGGGCTGGCACTGGGTGCCCACAGCACCCTGCGTGTCCCCACAGCACCCTGCATGTCCCCACACCCTGCATGTCCCCACACTCTGCCCGTGTGCCCACAGCACCCTGTGCATCCCCCCAGCACTCTATGTGTCCCCACAGCCTGTGTGTCCCCACACTCTGCCCGTGTCTCCACAGCCTGCCTGTGTCCCCACAGCCTGCCCGTGTCCCCACACCCTGCCTGGCCTCCCTGGCCAGGTGGGTTTGTTCCGCTTGGTGCCCTGAGTGCTGGAGAGAGGAAGAGCTGATCTGACCCGACTGGGAACAGGGAACAGCCACGCTGAGGGAGGAACAGCCCGGCAGGGCAGGCAGCCATGGCAGTGCCCTCTGCAGTGCCAGTGCCCCACAGCCATGGCAGTGTCCCTGCAGTGCCAGTGCCCCACAGCCATGGCAGTGCCCTCTGCAGTGCCAGTGCCCCACAGCCATGGCAGTGTCCCTGCAGTGCCCCATGGCCATGGCAGTGCCCCACAGCAATGGCAGCATCCCTCAGCAAGTACAGTGCCCATGGTGATGGCAGTGTCCCTCAGCAGTGGCAGTGTCCCTCCCTTAGCAGTGGCAGTGTCCCTCAGCAGTGGCAGTGTCCCTCAGCACTAGCAGTGTCCCTGAGCAGTGACAGTGTCCCTCCCTGAGCCGTGGCAGTGTCCCTGAGCAGTAGCAGTGTCCCTGAGCAGTGACAGTGTCCCATGGCAGTGGCAATGTCACATGGCAGTGGCAGTGTCCCTCAGCAGTAGCAGTGTTCCTCAGCAGTGGCATGTCCCTGAGCAGTGGCAGTGTCCCTGAGCAGTAGCAGTGTCCCTGAGCAGTGACAGAAGTGGCAGAGCTGCTCCCTAGCGTGGTGCCACCTCCGCCCTGGCTGTGCCCGGTGGTTCCTGCCTTGCTGCTCCTCCAGCTCTGGAGCTGTCCTGCCCTGTGGGCTGGAGCTGGTGCAGGGCTGGCTGTGCCCTGCCCCCTCTCCTGGTTACATTTCTGTCGGGTTCAAGGGGAACCTGCTCCAGGGCCGTGGGACTGGGGCTGTGTCTGTCCTGGAGGGTGACTCAGACCCCAGGGCAATGTCCCCAGGCTGGGCACGCCCGGTGCTCTGTGCTGGCTGACTGGACTCCTGCGATATTCCAGCCTGGGCTGTCGGTGTCCAGGGGTGCTTTCAGAGATCCTGGGCATGGTGATCCTGGAGCTCTGCTCCATGGCTGGCCAGGGACTGCTGCCCCTCTGCCGTGTGCCTCTCACTGCCCAGATGTGCTGCCCCTCTGCCGTGTGCCTCTCACTGCCCAGATGTGCTGCCCATGTGCCTCTCACTGCCCAGATGTGCTGCCCCTCTGCTGTGCACCTCTCACTGCCCAGATGTGCTGCCCCTCTGCCGTGTGCCTCTCACTGCCCAGATGTGCTGCCCCTCTGCTGTGCACCTCTCACTGCCCAGATGTGCTGCCCCTCTGCCGTGTGCCTCTCACTGCCCACAGGGTGCTGGGCATGGCCCAGGGTGTTTCTCCAGGCAGTGATCTCCAAGCACAAGCACTGCCATAGCCACTGTCCCCATCCCTGGGAGATGGAAGCTCCTGGGCTGCTCCATCTCCTTGTCCTCGTGTGGGATCAAGGGCCATGAGCCAGAGCTTTGGGAGAGCCTGGCACCATCCCTGTGGGGCTCCCTGGCCATGCTGGTGGGGCTTGGTGCTGATGCTGTGCACTGCTGGGACCTGCAGCATGTGGGGGCATTCACAGTGTGTGGGGACAGCCTCTTGCCACTGTCCCCAGAGTGCCCACTGAGATCAGTCTGCTTGTGATTATCTGGGAAAGCTCCTGGAGAATGCTTTGGGGTCTCCTGAGGCATCCAGGGCACTGGAGCAAACTGGTTTGTTAAGGAAACCAAGTGGGACAGTGACCTGCTGGGCCCAGCTGAGTGTCAGAGCTGGCAGGGAATGGTTTGGGAGGCTCTGGTTGCTGTTTGGGGATGGGGAACAGGAATTGCAGCCTCTTGGAGATGCCTGGATCCTGAAAGAAAAGGCAGCAGAGTGTGGGGAGCTGGGCCCTGGGCTGTGCTGGGAGGGTGTGGAGGGGTCCTGGTGGTGGCCTCATCCTTGCAGAGAGGGTGGCACAGCACTCTGTGTTGTGTGATGGGCTCCAGTGACAGCAGGGGTGAGGCTGGCAGGGGTAGGGTCACAGAGGGGATGTTGGGGTGCTGGGGTTGTGATGTCCTGCTCTGACACGCCTGATCCTGCTCAGGTGGGCTCGCCTTGGCTCCTCTGCTCTCCCCCCGCAGGGATGGGACCCATCCCAGGGCTCTGCCTGGAGGAGCAGCCCCTGCTTTGGGCGAGGCTGGCCCTCCTGCAGACCGAGCAATTGGGAGTTCTTCTGTCTTACAAATTCAATTTACTTTTCTCTGACCCAAATGTCTTTCCTACCTTGCCAAGGAAGCATCTGATCAGCAGCAATTAGCAAAGCAAGCTGCAGAGCCTCAGGGAACACTCGGCAGATGTTTGGGAGCTCTGCGGGGGCAGAGGCAGGCCCTGGCAGGGCAGGAGAAGAGGCATCTCTGGGGCAGCACTGGCACCTGGGCACCTCTCCACAAGCACAGCCTCTGCAGCCAGGGGAGGGGATGAGCCTGGGAAGGGTCCAGGAGCAGCTGAGGGAGCTGGGAAGGGGCTCAGCCTGGAGAAAAGGAGCTCAGGGGGGCTCTTCTGGCTCTGCACAGCTCCTGCCAGGAGGGGACAGTCAGGGGGTGTCAGGCTGTGCTCCCAGGGAACAGGGACAGGAGAAGGGGAAATGGCCTCCAGTTGCACCAGGGGAGGTTTAGATTGGATAATATGGAAAAATTCTTCATGGGAAGGGTGCTCAGGCACTGGCACAGCTGCCCAGGGCAGTGGTGGAGTCACCATCCCTGGGAAGTGTTCAGAAAAGGTGTGGCTGTGGCACCTGGGGCCATGGGTTAGTGGTGGCCTTGGCAGTACTGGGTTAAGGGCTGGATTCAATGATCTTAGAGGGATTTTCCAACCTTTATTTAGCTGTGATTCCAAGCCCCCATGGCTGCTCAGATTTCTGCTGTGGTTTGATCTCAGCTCACCTTGCCTTGCTGCTGCTCACCAGTGCATCCAGGGAGAAGCTGGACTCAGGCACTGCCTTCCCATCCATCATCAGTGATTCTCTTTTCATTTGCTTTTTGGGCATCACCTTTTTAATCCAGCTGTCTCCTGCCTTACAAATGTTCTTCCCTCAATTACTTACACCAGGCTGCAGGGCCGGTTCCATCCATCTCTGGCTGAGCTGGCAGAGCACAGGAGGGGCCACCCCAGCCACTGTCCCCTCCTCCCCAGCCCCCACTGGTGCCCAGCTGTCCTGCCCCTGCCAGGGGAGGCCTTCCCTGAGCTCTGAGCACTGAGCCCATCCCGGGGAGCTCCTGCAGGGGGGTGGGGGGGAGCAGGCAGCTCCCCTCCTCCTTCCCAGGGATGCAGGGGGACCCTTCCCCTTCCCTGTCCCTCAGTGCTGCTGTGGGAATTCTCTCTACAGGCACACGAGGAAGGTGCCTGCCTCTCCCACAGAGCGAGCTGGAGGGCAGGCAGCTCCCTCCTGCCCTGTGGAGCAGCTGCTGTCCCATCCCATCCCCGGGCTGGGCTGGGCTGGAGGCCCCAGGAGAGGATGGCTCTGGGGAGGAGCAGAGCCCTGCCATGTGCACTGTGCCCCCTGCCCACGCTCCAGACAGGGATTTCCAGAGAAGGGATCCCGTGGCTGCTTGGGGCTGAGGGGCACTCGGGGCTGGTTCCCTCATGGAAGGGGGGCCTGTAGGACACATCCCACCTGCCCCAGGTGTCCCACTGAGCACAGTGCTGTCCTTCCCACTTGGGATTCCAGCTCCTGCCCTTTGCAGCAGTGCTCTGAGTGCTGTGCCCTGTCCTGCAGCCATGCAGAGCTGCTCAGGTGTGGCAGGACGTGTGGCAGGTCCCTCCCAGGTGCCAGGGCATGGCACAGCCATCTCCCTCTGCCAAATCCCAGACAAGGGACCAGCCCCACCATCCCTGCACCAAGACTGCTTCATCCCCTCCTAATGCTCTTATCTTGAAGGCTCCTCTCAGATTAAAGGCCCGGCAGCCAGTTCCCTCCCTGGATTTATTGCAATGCAGTTTTCTTCCCCTAATCTGATCCGGGTGTAAGCTGCTCTTTGGGAAGTGCATGGGGAGGACAGATGTGCCTGTCCCTGCTGTGGCAGCCAGGCTGGCAGAGAGCAGCGGGGAGCTGCCCTGCCCTTCTTGGTGCCATCTCTGGCTCTTCTCAAGCCTTGAACCCCATTTCTCCTCAAACTGCTGAGAGCAGCTCTTTGGAGCCCCAGGTTGGTTTGGGCTCCTCACAACCAGAGTCCAGAGAAGGGAACAGGGCTGGGGAAGGGGCTGGAGCACCAGGAGCAGCTGAGGGAGCTGGGAAGGGGCTCAGCCTGGAGAAGAGGAGGCTCAGGGGGGCCCTTCTGGCTCTGCACAGCTCCTGACGGGAGGGGACAGCCAGGTGGGGTTTGGGCTGTGCTCCCCGGGAACAGGATGAGAGGAAATGGCCTCAAGCTGTGCCAGGAGACGTTTAGTTTGGGTATTTAGGAAAATTTCTTCATGGGAAGGGTCCTGAGGCACTGGCACAGCTGCCCAGGGCAGTGGTGGAGTCACTGTCCTTGGAAGTGCTCAAAAGGGGACGGAGAGGTGAACATGGTGGCAGTGCTGGCTGGATTTAGTGACCCAGCAGGTCCTTCCCTCCTCGACAAGCTCCGTGCTCTGAGGCAGGGCAGACCCTGGGGTGCACCCACATCTCCCTGGGCTCACGTGTGCATTGTCCCTCCTCAGCCCAAGCTGCCACCACCCACAGCCGGCACATGGGCCACCAGCGTCCCCCCGCCCGCCGCGGATGACGGCAGCGTCCTGCAGCAGCCGTGCCACCCAGGAGAGCTGTGCCACCCAGGAGAGCTGTGCACCAGGAGAGCTGTGCACCTGCAGCAGCTGTGCCACCCGGGAGAGCCACGCCCAGCCCGTGAGTGCTCGGGGCAGGACTTTGGGGACAGGGGGTGGCTCCGGGGGTTCCTGTGGGTGAGGGGCACGAGGAGGCTGTGGGCGCTGGGGTTGTCTCCCCTCGTGAGGCGCTGCTCTCTGCCCAGTGTGGCAGCAGAGGTGCTGCTGGCAAGGGCAGGGGCACAGGGCTGTTAAGGGGACAGGGCTGAGCTGCTGTGAGGTGCTGGCAGTGCCCCAGCGTGGGACACGGTGGCTGGAGGACACTGCTGTGGGCACTGCAGGGCACCATTGCAGGTGTCCCTGGGGCAGGGAGGAGAGCCCACAGGGAGCCCCAACCATGAGCCATGAGCCAGGTGGGGAGCAGAGCCACAGCCCAGCCTGGGCTCCCTGGGGCTCCCTGGCCATGCTTTGCCCTGGGCTCTGCACCCTCAGCCTGGGGTGTGCCCCCGAGCTCTGGGCTCGCTGTGGGCATGCTGGGCACGAGCAGGGGGCAGAGGCTCAGTACTCTGACTGGCCAGGGAAGGAGGCTCCTGCAGGGAACGTGCCAGCCCAGGAGAGGACAGGGCTCTGGGCTGGGGCAGAGCTGTGGCAGCTGCTGGTCCATGGGGAAGGGACGTGTTCTGGGAGCACAGGCAGGGTGAACACACAGGGCAGACCTGCAGAGGAGTAAATCCCATGGCTTTCCCACATCAGGAAGGATCTCCTGGTGTGTTCCAGAAGTGACACCAGCTCCATCAGCCCAACCCACCCAAACACTCAAAGAGTCTGGGTTTGGCCTCCCAAGGGGAGAAGATGGGCAGAAACCCCAGTGGGCATCCAGAGCGTGTCAGGGGATTGTCCTTCAGAGCCTGGAGCAGCTGTGGGAGCCCAGGGGCTGGCAGTGCTGCAGGGACTGCTGTGGGATCCCTGTCCTGCTGTGGGTGCCCTGTCCTGCTGGGTGTGCCCTGTCCTGCTCTGGCTGCCCTGTCCTGCTCTGGCTGTCCTGTCCTGCTGGGTGTGCCCTGTCCTGCTGGGTGTGCCCTGTCCTGCTGTGCCACCCCCCAGAAGTAAAGCAGAGCATGCCCAGAGATCTCAGTGTGAGGAGCTCAGGCGCTCCCAGCACGGTGCCTCCTCGCTGCAGCTGCTGTTGGGAGTTGTGTCACAGGATGATCCATGGGGGTTTTGGCCAAGCTGATGTCTTTGCCCCTCTTTGGGCCAGTCAGAGGGAGGTTTTGTGGCCTTCTGGGCCGTTCTGGAAGAAGAGCTCTGCAGACTGGATTTTGGAGGGCTCTCCCCGTATCAAGGCTCTGGCAGTGGTGCAGGGATGTGAAGGAGATTTGGGGGTGAGGGTGGAGGTCAGACACCCCCCATGGGGTGGCTGCTGTGCTGGGGTGAGGATTCAGGCCCTGCCCAACCCAATCACAGCCCCTCTGTATGGCAGGGAAGCCTTCCTCAGCCCTTCTCCTCCTCCTCCCAGCAGTGCCAGCTGGGCAGTGCCTGGTGAAGGCTGGGACACAGCCACACCCTGGGCAGCACCAGGGACAGGGACAGGGACAAGGACAGGAGGTCAGCTGGGTTTGGATGTTCCCTGGGGTGACATCAAGAGACAAAACTTGCTTTGGGATGTGGGAAGACCTGGGAGCAAATGGTGCCAGTCCCCATGGGCACAATGGTGAAAGGTTCACAGGACAGGGAGGTTCTTGGGGTGGGAGAAACCTCTGAGAATGCCCCTGGGTATTGGGGGGTCCCCCGGGGGACCCAAACACCACGGTGGGGGCAGCAGCAGCCCCACTCCCTGCCCCCAGCAGTCATCAGCTGCCTCCTTCCCTTCACTGCAGCTGCTGGATTTCTCTCTGGGCTGTTTTTTTAATGTATGTGACACATGTTTGGTTCGAAGCGCTTAATTGCCTCTTGGGACGCATTTCATTTATTCATTAAGAGAGAAATTGGAGTTGTTGGGTTTGCTTTATTTTGCTATTTTTTTCCTTCTTTTTTATTTTTTTTCCTTTCTCTATCCTGTAAGAAAAGGGTGAGGGAAAAAAATCCACATATGCCTCCAGCATGTGTGTGCCCAGCTCTTTCTTCTGTGCCCCCCAGCCTCTCTCCTCAATTCCTTTCATGCTCTCCTGTTGCTCCTGACCAGGAGAGTGGTGATCCCTCTCCAATCCCTCTCCAATCTCTCTCCAATCCCTCTCCACCTGGGATGAGAGGGTACAAGAGCCCTGGGATGGCTTTGCTTGTGTTGCTCAAGGGTCAGGCCAGGGCTGTGGGATGTGCTCCTGCCCTGCCCATGCCCTGGGATACCCCTGGGTGGGAATGGTGGCATTTCCTGCTCTGGGGACTGGGAAAGGTCAGGGTGGATGTTAAAGGTTGGTGTCTGTGGCCTGGGCCACACTATCAGAGCAGGGTCTGTGCAAGCAAAGTGCTGCTGATCCATCTCCTGGATGAAGCCAAAGCAGGAGTTACACACCTGGGAAAAACGCCTGGGCACGTGGGAGGGGATAAATGGAGATTTTCTGGAATAGGCAGAGACCCAGACAGGCAATGGACTTGGGTTGTGTGGAGATAAAAAAGAGGAAACTGGACAGAGAGATGGCTGGAGAACAGAGGCAGGAATGGATGGATGGATGGATGGATGGATGGATGGATGGATGGATGGAGGATGATGGATGGATGGATGGATGGATGGATGGATGGATGGATGGATGGATGGATGGATGGATGGATGATGGATGGATGGATGGATGGATGGATGGATGGATGGATGGATGGATGGATGGATAGGTGGATGATGGACGGGGGATGGATGGATGGATGATGAATGGATGGATGATGGATGAGAAATGGATGGCGGATGGATGGATGGATGGATGGATGGATGGATGGATGGATGGGCGATGGATGGATGGATGGATGGATGGATGGATGGATGGATGGATGGATGAGAGATGGATGGATGGATGGATGGATGGATGGATGGATGGATGGATGGATGATGGATGAAGGGATTTATCCTAAAGAACTGCCTGAATCCAGAAAGGTGTGGTGGTGGATGCTGTGGTGGGGAGATGGGGCAGAGCCAGACCCACAGGCTCCACTGAGGGCAGGTGGATCCGACCCCACGCATCCCTCAGGGCTTCATCCCAGAGGCTTTGGTGCCTGGAATCCTCCCCAGGACCCTGCCCCAGACACGGCTCTGCTACCAGGGCTTGCTGTCCCTTGTTTTTTAGGGTTTGATGTTTTAGTCTTCCTCCTCCTCAGCTCTCATCAGCATGAACATTCCCAGTCGGAATGGGTGGGCTGGGCCAAGCCTACAGGAATTTTCTGTCCCTTGTGAGAGGCACCCCCTCCCTCCCTGCATCCCCTTTGCTTGGTCCCAGTGCCCAGAGCAGGAAGAGCCATGGATTTTAGAGGCAGATCTCCTGAGGGGCTCCCTGCATTTCATCTGGGCTCCACAGTGCTCCTGCCCTGGGCTGAATCCCCTTAAAACTTGTCCCTTGGAAAGGAGGATGCCGTCCCTGGATTCCTCCATCCTCCAGTCCCTGAGGAGCACAAATCCAGTCTCTGTGTTCCTGGAACACAGACTGTTGTGCCAAACATTTGGGTGGCACCCAAACCCCTGGTAATGAGGGATCTCATGCACCAGCAGATGTGGGGGTTGTTTCTCTGTGGGTTCTGGGAAGATCTCCCCATCCCAGCAGTGCCATGAGTCTGGGAGGAGAATGAGCTGCCAGGGGCTGGCAGTGTGGGGATGCATCAGCAGGCTGGGATTGGCAGTGGATGGCTTCCAGCATGGAATCACAGCTCTGGGAAGGGGCAGCCCTGCTCCTGGGCTCAGCACCGACCCTGCCCTGCCCAACAGCAGATGCCAAAATGGAACAGATCCCCCCACCCCAGTCCAGCTTCCCCCAGACCTGGATCCGTGTACCCGTGTCTCAGAGCACCCGCAGCACCTGGCCCGTGCTCCCAGGGATGCTCTGCCCTTCCCAAAGTCCTTGTCCTGCTTCCAGCCAGCTGCCACAGACCAGGGAGCCTTCTTCCCTCTGCCTTCTCTTCCTCCTCCCACTTCCCAGGTCTGAAGGGAGAGCTCAGCTGGGGCTGTCTGTGCCAGAGACAAGCACAGGGAAATGGGAACGGCTGGTGCTGCTCCCGCCAGGCTGCCTGCCAGGGAAGCTTTGGCTTTATCTCCAGAGCCAGGCACCCTGGGAAGGGAACCAAGGCCTGCCTGGGGCAGGAGGAGGTGCTGGTGCTGCTCCAGACCCCTGGGCTCGCTCCAGAGGAGTTGTTTTCCTCCCAAGCAGCACTGCAGCACTCACACAGAAGGATTTGCAATGCAGAGGAAACCTCCCACCCGCCACGCGGCAGCGTGGGCAGCGAGCAGAGCCGGCAGCGGCTGCACCCCCACGGGCTGGGCCGCACACCCTGCCCGGCCCGGCCCCACACCCTGCCCTGCCCTGCCCTGCCCCACACCCTGCCCTGCCCTGCCCTGCCCTGCCCCACACCCTGCCCTGCCCTGCCCTGCCCTGCCCCACACCCTGCCCTGCCCGGCCCCACACCCTGCCCTGCCCCGGCCACCCTGGGCCAGTCCTGACTCTGGCACCCCCTCCCTGCCAGGAGGGACCGTGGAGACCCTCTGGGCACCGTGCCCCGAGGACAGGGCTCTGCCCTGGGACCACGGAGGTGATGCTCTGCTCCCTGCTGGTTTGGGGCTTCTGTCTCCTTCCAGTGCTGCATTCCCCCGGCCCACTGAGCAGGGACAGGGTGGCTGGCACAGCTGGCATGGCTGGCATCACTGAGTGCCTTTCTTGGCATCCTGGGCATGGAGAGCGCTGTGGGGAGGCAGTGCAGGTGTAGGACAGGGTCTGGGATCCTGCAGATCTGTGTGTGATCCGTGCTGGGTGTTTGGCAGGAGGAAGGGCCCCGAGGTGTCACAGGTCAGTCCCACATCCAAAGGCAGGACATGGCTCCTGGTGCCCTTAGGTCTTGCTGGGAGAGTCAGGGTGGCTGGTGGAGGTTGGTTTTGGAGGGATAGTGTGTTTCTGGTCCTTAGTGAACCAGGAATTCCCACAGGACTAGATGGGAATTCCCACAGGCTGAGAGGGAGAGGGAACCATCCCTGGGTTTGGGAATGTTGGTCATTTCCTTTCCTGGGAAGGGCAGCACGCTCTGCTCCTTGCAGAAGCTTTTGTGTCACCCATGGGGAGAAGGACACCCCTGCCAGGCCCAGAGCAGCTGTGTGTGCCCTCCTCAGTCCCTCCATGGGGCAGGGAAGGTTTGGGTGATCCCAAGGTCACCCCTGTCCTGAGGCTACTGATCCTGGGGAAATGGGCTCTGGTGGCTCCCACTGCTTCCCCCTGAGCTGAGGGGAATGTGGGCTGATCTGGAGGGAATGCCTTGGAATTTCTGGGCTCTGGGGGTCTTGACCCAGAGGACATTCAGGGTTGAGCAAGGAGAGCACAGAGCACAGCCCCATCTCCTCCCACCCTCATTGATCCCACACCCCGCTGAGCAGGAGGCCTGAGCCCCATCCTGGGCAGTGGAGGATGCCCTGCTCTGTCCTGAGCTGTCACCTGTGCTGTCACCTGTGCTGTCACCCGGCTGAGTCAGGGTGGGAGCTGCAGGGACCTGTGCTGGAGCACTGGGTCCCACTGCTGGGGACACTGCAGGACACATTTCCATGGAAACCCAGGGAGGTGAAGGGCCTTTCCCTGCTCTCCTGGTTTGCCAGCACTGTTGGGCTGCTGTTGTCCCTCTGGATGGGATGTACATGGCAGGGGCTGGAGCTAGATAAGCTTTAAGGTCCCTCCCAACCCAAAATATTCTGGGATTCTACATCAGGAGCTCTGCTCCCTCACAAAGGGTGGGTTGGCAGGAGGGGAGGAATTTCTCCAGCTTCTGAGAGGAGGC